>CM047584.1:6747963-6760087 GCA_026184515.1 Peronosclerospora sorghi | reverse complement strand
CCGCCTCTCGAAGCGTTCAGTGGCATCCCACTCATCGCGGAGTCCCTCGTGGACATCATGGATGCGATGGCTGTGTCGATCACAGCGCTCGCAAATCTCACGTCGCAATTGCGCGACCTCCTCCTCCAATGCTCGATGCGGAGGGTACTCCAGCCTATCATGTGGAACGTCTGATGGCGCGACGCCATCATCGGGTTCAAACCCAGTATCTGGTGAAGTGGAAGGGTTATCCACACTCACAGAGTTCGTGGGAGTCCGAGACTCCCCTACGGCAGGATTGCCGCGACGTCGTTGACGATTTCGAGCGGGAGAATCCCGATGCAGGTAAACGACCAAAGGGGCACGAGAAGCCCCTTCACTCCCAGTAATTGGGAGTTTGCCGGAGGCAGATGTGGCGCTCACACTGTCCTCTGGAACCGTGGTGGAGACATGGACGCTGGCGTAGCGCGTGCGATATGGAGCACGTAATAGCCCCATCGCTTTGGTTCGGGCAAACGCCATGCTCAACGCCCTCTCCACCCGTACGTCACGGGGGGAATAGCTGTCGGGCAGTTGAGTAAAGCTAGGGAGGAGTTTCTTCCCTTCCTCCCAAGCTCGGAACTTCTTTTCGGCATCTTCGGCACTTTCTCCCGGAGAAATAACAACAGGAACCTCGTGGGGGTTCTCAACAGGGGCACCCTGTGCCTGTCTGTCGAGGCGCTCTCGGTATGAGACGCTAGTGAACTGCTTCTGCGCGAGCAGTTGTTCCCGGAGTTTCTTCCGGCGTTCGCATTGATACGACTGTTCAGCCGCAGGGTCAGGAGTATAGAATGCTAAACCATTCCTTACCATAGTCCTAGCCCACTTTGGGAGGTCAGAGGACCCTCAAACTTATATGCCGCCCGTGGCGGGCGTTTGGGGGGGCGCAACGCAGACTTTCGTGCCTGTGCCGCAAGTTGAGCTTCTTGAGCCGCATCCAACTAATTGGAGATGATCGCCATCGGCGATCCGGATGTATCATCCGACATTGGTAGGGGTGGCGCACAGGTTAGTGCATTTTCCCCACGTATGGGGAACGCATTGGGCTCCCGACATCGCTGTTCGGCGTTGTCGGAGCGGTCAGCCTTTGGGGAGATATCCCCAAGCGCATCCACCTCCGAGTAATCGGAATAGTCTACCTCCTCTTCTCGAGGAGAATCCTCAGCACCCCTAAAGGTCTCATGTTAAGCCAGAAGTTCTGGCAGTTGGAGTTGTCCAACTATAATTGATTTATTGCGTAAGCAATAGTCTTGATGGGGGAGGATGTAACAGGGTTACATTCGAGTCACATTTAGTAGGTGGTGTACGTGAGTACACTACGGTTGGGGTCAGTATTGACAGGTTAGAAAGGTTTTGAACCATTGATTATTTTAACCAATCAGGGCAGGAGCCCTTGGGGGTGGCGTGGAAGCTAGCCACGTGTAGGTACACAGGTGGTGTACACTACATTTTAGCTAGGTACGAATTTGGTAAGTTCTACTTAGTATTACATATAGTTTACATAAGTTTAAATTAATTTAGGCTAATTATATATTACATATACATTCAGTTTACATTTTCACTCAACGACTACAAACGCACGACCTCGACCGGTCGCGCGTGTAGTGAGTGTAGTAGCGTAAAGGGAGCCCTCCCTTTAGCTACACCCTTAGTAAGGGAGCCTTACGTTAAGGCATTAGCGAAAGCTAACTGTAAACCAAAGTGGGAATCTTGGCCCCGAGTAGGAGAGCTCTCTCCTACTAAGCCCTTTTATAAGGGCGTATCGGATAAGTAGCGGCAAAGGCTGCTTAGAGGAAAGTCTTCCTCTGTGCGCTAGCCGCACCGTGCGTATACGCACCGGCTACAGTTTTTAAGCAACGAGTATAAGTATTTTTCGCACTAAACTAGAACTTCGTTGCTGCCATTGGAGTTGCACGGTAGAAAAACAAACAGGAGTTACATGTTCTACATGTACATGTACATGTACTTTTTTAGCTCTACGCGTCGTAACGGATCCTGCTCATCTCGTAGTATTAATATAGAGCAACTCTGTCCTGTGTAGAAAGAGAACGATGACTTAGTGAGAACAGACTTCTGAAAGCCGGTTCGATTTGACCCGGTATACCCATCACTTGGTGAGTATGCTCTCTTAAATTGTCTTCTAGTGCTTTTACTATATAATAACGGCACCCAGTAGCCCACGATGAGGCGCAGATCATTGCGTTCAACTGCGGGTGTGTGGAAATAACAATTTTGGGGTGTGGAAATAACAATTCCCTTAACTTAATACTAATAAATCACTTTGAATTTTGATTTGTTCTCAGTACTGTAATCAGCAGGAAGGGAGTACAGCGATTTACGTGTGGAAACTTTCGCTTGTGGATTAAGTGGAATAGTGGAATAGTTACGTTTCTCGTTACGAATTACGTGGAGAATATATTGTGGTTACGATTTAATTTCTGGTATTACGTTATCGCCTCTGTCGCATTTTCTTATACTTGTATTACTCATGCAAGTACACGATAGCAGTGCTGGAACGCGTGTGTTGAAGAACAGTATAAGAATGAGCGCTTCTCAACAGGTTATGAGCCCAAATGGGGGACGTAACGAATCAGAAGAAGAAGTCAAGGCTTCAGATGACATGCGGATGTTTGGAACGCTCGTGACGCGTCTGGAAAAGCTAGAGGTGGCGAGCAGCGCGCCTAAGCAGCAAGTGTCGTCGCCGCCCACGTCGAGGGGAGACAGAAGGATGAGTATTGCCTCCTTCGATGACAGCGACGAAGAAAAAAAGGAGTACACTACCGGGCGACAAGGAAAAGATGTGTTTCCTGGGGATAAGTCGCGCCTGAAGAGACGCATTTACGCCTGTTGGTGCCACGGGCGCAGGTATACCGCAGGCAGGAGGTTTCAACGTAAACCAACAACAACAAGCGAATGGTTGGCACGGTCATGTGCCGTTCCAGGGGTACGGAGTGGTGCGAACGCCCTCCCCCAAACAGAGGACGCTGTAAATAAAGGTTTTAGATGGAAAGGAAGTTTACAAGGAACTGGGATCCGGCTTTCAGGCTTGGGGCGAAATTTTTGCGCCAAATCAACCTTTCCAAATCCGCTTGTGGATTCCCATGGATCGAAGATGTAAAAGTCGACCTGCTGGGCCATTATTTGGCGGGCTCAGAGGACGCGCATTATAATCGGCAGATCGACCCGTGGTGGCGTCAAAAACAAAAATTGTGGTATGTGATGGACCAATTGTTGGCCGTTTTTAACGTGCATATAACGCCTGCACAAGGCATAAAACTTTTCATGGCTCGGAAGGTGCCTGGCAGATCATGGACTGAGCACTTTCTGTCCCTGACCGCTGTCGCAGAAGCAATGGGACCGAATAATGAAAATTTGGTCCTGAACAATGTTGTGTTTCACGCGGCGCCGGAGATGAGGCAGATCCTCATCTCCAAGTACGACAGCGCGCGAGAAAACTACCTGAGGAACGCAGAGGAGCTGTGCCAGTTTGAGAAAGTGGTGGAGTACAGCGAACGACCGATGAAGCACGCACAGGGTGGTGCCGTGAATATGGTGGCTGAAAAGCCAATAAAACACACCAAGAAACTTGTATGCTACTCATGTGGTGAAGAAGGGCATATAAAACGATATTGCCGGAAAAAAGTAAACAACGTGAAAGAAGACTTCGCGTTAATGATTGATGATTCGACTGGTGATGTGGCATCAGACACATGGGTACTGGACAGTGGTGCGAGTATGCACCTAACTTCAGACCTAACGTGTCTGATTAACGTGAAAAGTGCCGTCTGTGAGTGTTTCCAAGTGGGTGAAAAGCGGGTGAAAGTCACCAGAAAAGGCACACTGTTTATTAATTTTGTTTGCGTAAACGTTAGTACGCGAATCAAGGTCAGAAACGTGTATTACGCCGAAGATATCTCGAAGAATTTTTTTTTCATATGGCCTTTTCGAGGTTGGTGGATTGGTCTTGTCATACAATAACGGAAAGAGGACGCTAGTGAAGCGTGATTCCGGTGCTGGTATCGTCGGAGTTAACGTTAAAAATAACGTTTTGACGATCCAAGGAAAGGTGGACAGACCCAGAAAGTCCAGAAAAGAAATGATACTGTCCGTGGCATCGGAGAGCGATGCCGACTATGGAGTCACGTAAGATTTCCAGAGTGGGAGCCTCATGCAACTCCACTCTCGGATGGGACATCTGAATTTCGAGACTATAGTCTCATTGTCGAAGGATCCCCCGCTATGGGATCCGGATTACGGATTACACCCGGTGCAGCTGTGTCACGTGCGCGCAGGGTAAGCAGACGAAGAACGCGCAGTCCAAGAAGGACAGCGGCAAGAATACGCCGATCGATCAGATCGGCGGCGTGATCTGTTCGGACCTTAAGGGTCCGATCACGCCAAGAGATCGGTTGGGAAACCGATATATTGTGAAATATATCGACTACAAAAGCAAATACGTCCGGATTTTCCTGGAGAAAACCAAGGACGTCGCAGCCAAAAAGTTCGAGCATTTCCTGGAGTTTTTTGAACGTAAGTTCAATTTCAGGATTCACGTGCTGAGGATAGATGCCGGCGCGTAATTCAAGAATGTCGATTATTTTTGTCAAAGTACTGGAGTTGCGCGCCAAGTGACCGAGGCTGGCAATCAAGCCAGCAACGGGAAGGCTGAGCGCATGCACCGAACGGTAATGAATATGGCCCGGTGCATGCTGTTTGGAAGTGATTTGCCATTTTTGTTCTGGGGGGATGCGGCGGAATACGCAGCTTATGTGCTGAGCCGCACCCCCACAAGCGCGAACCCTCGGAAGATGTCACCGCTGGAACTGCTGACTGGAGTCAAGTCGAATTTGGTCGAAATTGTTACGTTCGGCTCTCCATGTATCGTTTACCGGAACCCCGGCACGAACGCGCTGGCGCCCCGCGCGCAGGTTGCAGTGATAATCGTCTGCAGCGAAGAAAAAAAAATGGTACAAGGTTTTCTTAAAGAAGGAGCAGAAGGTGACGGTCACCCAACACGTGAAAAACGTCGAGACATTGACGGACACGCAGAACCAACAACTCAAGAGTTTGTTGGAAGAAACTGAAGATGTGCAAGCTTAAGAGACAAGCCGAGTCTCAGAAGGAGCAGATCGAGCGTCAGAAGGAGGGGTGCAAGAGTCGGAAGGTGACGGATGTGCATTGGGCACAGTGCAATCGGCGGCTAACAATGAAGGGGCAAGTTCAAGTGCATGTAAAGAATCCGAAAAAGGTAAGAAAGTCTCGCTGGACCCGAGAGCGGTATCTCACACGTCAACACGCGAGATTGAAGGAGCAAAACGAAAAACAGAGCGAGGACGACGGTGACATGGAAGAAAAAGGAGAAGTGAGCCTGATTTCAGATGTTGATCCCAAGAATTTTCGTGAAGCGGTCGGCAGGGCGGATGCTGACAAGTAGATGAAAGCTATGGATGAAAAAATCCGTGCTTTGGAAGCGAAAGAAGTATGAATTGTTATAAAAAACGGACGATGTTAGACCCCTTCATACGAAGTGGGTCTACAAGACTAAAACTGATGCCAAGGGTGGGCTGGAGCGCTATAAGGCGAGGCTCGTTGCTTGCGGCAACGATCCACGGTACGGGGTGGATTATGAATTTACTTTTGCCGCAGTAATGGACATGACGACGGTGAGATTCATTTTTGCGTTGTCAAGGAAGTGGTGAGTACAGGCCATGCACGGGGACATCCCCAACGCTTATGTTAAAGCGTTGGAGGATGAACATGGCATTTAACTTTACTTGCCAAGTGGTATGGAAATTGGAGCGGATAAAATGAAGGAATTAAATGTCGGAAGTACGAAGCAAGTGGTATTGAAATTGAGAAAGTCGCTTGACGGGCTGAAACAGGCCGGAAGACATTGGAATCGTCTACTGCATGCGAAGTTGGCTGAGTGTGGTTTCTTGCAGAGCTTCACTGATAGTTGCTTGTATTAAAAAAAGGTTGACGATGACACAGTGGTAGTGGGTGTTTACGTCGACGACTTGCTGGTGACGGCAACGTCCCAGCGTCAAATTAAAGATTTTTTGATGGATTAAAAGATTTGGAAATCAAAAATCTTGGACATGCCTCAAAGTTTTTTGGCATGAGAATGACGTACAATGATGAGAATGGATATCTGATGGATCAAGAAGTTATGATCGCACACTTACTCAAGACTTACGGTTTGGAAAGTGCGAATGTGGTGAAAACACCTCTCGCGGATGAGTATGAAGACGAAGCACTCAAGGACCAAGAATTGTTGAAGACTGACGTTCGCGTAAATGAACCGTCTGTTAAAAGTTTTCAATCGTTGATCGGCAGTTTGCTGTGGGTTTCTCGTTGCTGCAGGCCGGATATCGCGTACGCGGTACACAAGGCCACGCGCAGGGGGCATCCGCCAACGAAGTTGGACTGGGCGACGGCGAAGCAAAGTTTGCGTTTTCTAAAGGGATCAAGCAATTTAAAATTGACTTTGGAGATATGTCAAGAGAAGAAGACCGATGGAAAATATGGAATTAAAGTCGCCGGTTATTCCGATGCGTATTTCGGCGGATCCAAGGACGACAGAAAGTCCACGAGTGGTGGAGTGATAATGATGGAAGGGTGCCTGGTGCACTGGTTCTGAAAAAGGCAGACGTGCGTTTAGTTATCTACGATTGAGGCGGAGCTGTACGATGCGTTGAAGGTGGAGTGTGAGATGATCGGGCTTATGGAAATGGCAAAAGAAGTTGGTTTCGATATGAAATTGCCGATGGATATGCGTTGCAACAATCAAGCCGCGATTACGGTGATGAATGGGAATGGAAAAACATCAAGGACTAAGCATATGGACGTTCGAGTGAAGTTCCTTATATCCAAGGCAAGCGACGACTGATAGCGCCAAGTTATAAACCAACCGAGAGTATGTTAGCGGACGGGCTGACAAAGAGATTGGGTCCTGTGAAGTTGCAGCTAATGCAAGAGGGACTAGGATTGACGGCTATCAAGAAAGGCTAGGCGTTTGGAGTGGAAAGGCCAAGAAGTAGTGTTGAAAGTGAGCGCAATTCGCGCAGCACTCAGCGTCTCCGAGGACTTTTATTTAGTTTATGTCTTGTCATCAAAAACATAGCAAATTGAATATATGCATATTATTAGTTTAATTACTTAACTTAATACTAATAAATCAATTTGGATTTTGATTTGTTCTCAGTACTGTAATCATCAAGAAGGGAGTACAGCGATTTACGTGTGGAAACTTTCGCTTGTGGATTAAGTGGAATAGTGGAATAGTTACGTTTCACGTTACGCATTACGTGGAGAATATATTGTGTTTACGATTTAATTTCTGGTATTACGTTATCGCCTCTGTCGCATTTTCTTATACTTAGATTACTCACGCAAGTACACGCTAGCAGTGCTGGAACGCGTGTGTTCAAGTACAGCATAAGAATGCGCGATTCTCAACACAATAAACGAAATCAATTACCCTTTGTAGATCTAGGCTATCCAGTCCGCGTTGCGAGCCTGTTTCTCCGTATTGATTGATTCCGCGAAAAGAGTTTCGCTGGGAAAAACCGCCATATTACTCACCACTGCCTCAGTTAATATATTTGACCACACATTTGATTTAATGCAAATAGCCTGTGTATTGCATTACAATATCTTGTCCACTTGGAATTTGACTTTCTTGTAACAGCTATACAACGACGGCCCAGCTATTTTTTTTGGCTCGGCAGCGTCACGGATGGATTAACCATCTGAAAATATTTAAGCAAATTCTGCTTATACACACGCTGTAACGGTGTGCTGTAATGGGCGTCTACCATTACAGGATTGGTTGAAATTCAAGAAAAGTTAAAAAATTATTGCGGAAATTTCAACCAATAAAAAACACGATAATCAAGGATAAAGGATGCGAAGACGAACTCATCTCCTGAGTTCAATGAAGAACACAAGACAACAAGCTACGACGATTTAAGTTGAACGTTTTTTATGTTGTTTATAGGTTTTATGAAGATAAACCTCAGGTTTATCGATCGGTCGATGAACGAGTGTCTGAGAGCACACTTCGTTCATAGTCTATACTTTGCTTAAACTTCATTTCAATTCAGTTGCAATTTTGACTTCTAAAAAAATTAATCATCAAGTTTCGCTTTCTCATGCTCTACAGTGTACGCCGTGTAAATGGGAATCCAGTCCCATTACACCTGGTATCATTTTAAGCTCTTCCAACACCAAACCCAAGTCCAAGCTGTGGAAGGCATGTCCGCGTCCAATGCAAACAATGAAGTCATATTGTCGCATGTGTCTAACACATTCCTTGAGAAGGATGCGTTTCCTCATCTCTCGATGGCAGAACGGCTTACATTCGAGCGAATGACCAAGGTGACCGGCGAAACAGGCGTTGTGAACATTCTTCGCAACTGGTATCCAGATGACAAGAGGCACTAAGCGACCGCCTTCCTTCCTCAAGAAGTCATGTCAAGCCGAGAGCAACGGCAATTAGAAACTCCTGTCGTTCAGACAAGAATCGCTGCGTTGGAAATCGAGCTTTCGACGTACAAGTGAGTGAGGCAGTGTCTCTACTTCGTTGGTTTGTTAAACTCGATGCCGCTATCGAAGTTCGACAACTGACAGTTGCCAGTCAACAAGTCGCATTTGCGATGTCCATGTTGGGACGTCGTGCCAAACGTTGGGCATTTGGCAGACGTATGGCTGATCCAAACTTCTTTGCAACTTACGACGAGTTCAAAAACGACTTAAACCTTTCTTTTGAACCTCTCAAGTGTGAGTTCAGAGCTCGTCCCGAGTTTTTTGGATCTCCGCCAGTCAGATACGGACCTGCATTCATATGCACAACGTGCTCGATACTTGGTTTCAAGCACCTTTTTAGAGCCGATTGACATGGCAACGCAATTTGTTACGTTCATGAAAGGCCTTAATGATGGTCCAATCAGAACTCAGTTGTTCCGAGAGTACCCATCAACTCTCGATCAAGCAATTAATCTGGCTCTTCGAGATGAATTCAGTTTGAATCAAGCGATCCGTCACACCGTTCCCAGTCGGTCCGGTTCGAATCGCCCTAACCGACCTCCAAGTTCGAGTGAGCCAGAGCCGATGGATCTCTCTGCGATCCTTTTTAACACGGTAGACAGCAATCGCCCTCGTCGATGATAGACCCGACCACATTGCCAAGAACCGTTATGCGAAAAAGGTTTCCCTTCGGCATCAACAGCGTGCTCGTCCAAACATGCCCCGTGGTCAAAACCATGGACGAGCGTCACAAGCAAAAAGCGAAAAGGCCTAGTAGGCGCGGGGCGCCATACAGGCCCTGAGGTGGATCATGCTTTGCGGGGGAGACGCTTTATCCGGGCCCCAACGTGCAGTGTGCACGTGTTGGATCCACTGACGAAGTCGCCAGCGTCAACCATAAATTAATCACCATTCAGATGAATTGCTGACGGAGCCCATACTCATTGTGTGCCTAGGTTGACACTGGTGCCTTGAACAATTTTGTGGAGAAGCGCATAGAAGATTTTTGGTCAACTGTCATGAAGATGGACGGTCCATCCGGAGCAAAAGCGACGCAGGGTACAGGTACATGATGGTAAGCGACAGACGAATGATGCATATCAGAGTGGGTAGAGTTGATTGTTCGATATTAGGTAATTGGTTAATTTTAGGATATAGGGAATAAAAAGTTCTATTTTGCGTCCGATAAACTAGATCATCGATTGGGACGGTGTGATAACTTCGCGCCCCCCTTTCATTGCATACGAACCTTTACACGTCCCGGGCGGGAGCACGTAGTGCACTTTTTGGCCCACCGGCAGACGTAAAGTTCCACAGAACTCGTCCTCAACTCCGCCCACTGTGTCAGCGGCCCCTTTTCGTAAAGTCTAATGGGAGGGTGATCGAGCCAAGCGTTCTCACCTCCTTCCCCATTGGTTTACACCTATCCTCTAGAAGTTCAGCTTCTCTAAGCGCCCCATGGGAACTCTACGTTGATTTTTGCAAAATCCGTCGATATGCACATAGAAAGTGCATATCGACTCCCTTCCTTTTAAGTTGAGGCTAAGAATACAAAATATATTGGGTATTTCCTTAGCGATCTAGGCTTAAGAGGCTCGACGATCAAGTGGTGAAGACTTCTGACACGTGGTCAAGTACTCCTTCGCTGATTTCCACTAGATCGACAGCGTCGATCTACGATCATCAATCATCGATCATCGATCATCGATCTGTTTTCTTGTAGCAGGTGCGTATGCGTATGGTGCGGCTAGCGCACAGAGGAAGACTTTCCTAAAGCGGTGATACGCCGCTACTTAGCGGATACGCCCTTATGAAAGGGCTTAGTAAGAGATCTCTCTCTTACTTGGGGCCAAGATTTCCCTTGGTTTACTAGTTAGTATAAACTAACACCTTGATACAAGGCTCCCTTAATAAGGGGGTAGTTAAGGGAAGGTATTCCCTTTCACTACAACACTCACTGCGCGCGCGACCGGTCGAGGTCGTGCGCCTAGCAGTCCTTAGAGTGAAATGTAAACTGATGTATATTTAATATATAATTAGCCTAATTTAATTAAACTGATGTAAACTATATGTAATACTAAGTAGAACTTACTCAATTTGTACCTAGCCGAAATGTAATGTACACCACCTGTGTACCAACACGTGGCAGGCTGCCACGCCTCCACCAAGGGCTCCTGCCCTGATTGGTTAAAATAATCAATGGTTCAAAACCTTTCGGACCGGTCAATACTGACCTCAACCGTACTGTACTTATGTACACAACATAACCAAATGTAACCAAATGTAACCCTATTACATCCTCCCCCATCAAGACTATTGCTTACGCAATAAATCAATTATAGTTGGACAACTCCAACTGCCAGAACTTCTGGCTTAACATGAGCACCTTTAGGGGTGCTGAGGATTCTCCTCGAGAAGAGGAGGTAGACTATTCCGATTACTCGGAGGTGGATGCGCTTGGGGATATCTCCCCAAAGGCTGACCGCTCCGACAACGCCGAACAGCGATGTCGGGAGCCCAATGCGTTCCCCATACGTGGGGAAAATGCACTAACCTGTGCGCCACCCCTACCAATGTCGGATGATACATCCGGATCGCCGATGGCGATCATCTCCAATTAGTTGGATGCGGCTCAAGAAGCTCAACTTGCGGCACAGGCACGAAAGTCTGCGTTGCGCGCCCCCAAACGCCCGCCACGGGCGGCATATAAGTTTGAGGGTCCTCTGACCTTCCGAAGTGGGCTAGGACTATGGTAAGGAATGGTTTAGCATTCTATACTCCTGACCCTGCGGCTGAACAGTCGTATCAATGCGAACGCCGGAAGAAACTCCGGGAACAACTGCTCGCGCAGAAGCAGTTCACTAGCGTCTCATACCGAGAGCGCCTCGACAGACAGGCACAGGGTGCCCCTGTTGAGAACCCCCACGAGGTTCCTGTTGTTCTTTCTCCGGGAGAAAGTGCCGAAGATGCCGAAAAGAAGTTCCGAGCTTGGGAGGAAGGGAAGAAACTCCTCCCTAGCTTTACTCAACTGCCCGACAGCTATTCCCCCCGTGACGTACGGGTGGAGAGGGCGTTGAGCATGGCGTTTGCCCGAACCAAAGCGATGGGGCTATTACGTGCTCCATATCGCACGCGCTACGCCAGCGTCCATGTCTCCAACACGGTTCCAGAGGACAGTGTGAGCGCCACATCTGCCTCCGGCAAACTCCCAATTACTGGGAGTGAAGGGGCTTCTCGTGCCCCTTTGGTCGTTTACCTGCATCGGGATTCTCCCGCTCGAAATCGTAAACGACGTCGCGGCAATCCTGCCGTAGGGGAGTCTCGGACTCCCACGAACTCTGTGAGTGTGGATAACCTTTCCACTTCACCAGATACTGGGTTTGAACCCGATGATGGCGTCTCGCCATCAGACGTTCCACATGATAGTGTGGAGTACCCTCCGCATCGAGCATTGGAGGAGGAGGTCGCGCAATTGCGACGTGAGATTCGCGAGCGCTGTGATCGACACAGCCATCGCATCCATGATGTCCACTAGGGACTCCGCGATGAGTGGGATGCCACTGAACGCTTCGAGAGGCGG
>CM047584.1:6722063-6747563 GCA_026184515.1 Peronosclerospora sorghi | reverse complement strand
ACCGTCCGTCTGCGGATGATCCGCAGTGGACATGAGGAGCTTGGTGCACAGCACCTTAAACAACGCTCCCCAAAACTGTCCCGTAAAACGTGGGTCCCGATCCGACACAACGAAATCGGGTAGACCATGCTGTCAAAAGACACGGTCTAGGGACACTCTTGCTGTTCCGGGTCCATCTATGGACTCTGTCACCGCCGCCAGGTGAGCCATCTTGCTCAAACGGTCTACAAAGACCAATATGCCGGTGTTTCCGGCCTTATCCTTCGGAAAACCGAAGATAAAATCCATACTAATGGATCTCCAACACTCGGTTGGAACCGACAAGCTCGCCAATGGCGCAGCTGAACTTGCAGAGGGTTTAACCCTCTGACACGTCTCACAGGTGCGTATATACGCACCGACCCACTTATACATGTTGGTCCACCAATACAAAGCGCTTCAAGCGCTGTAGGTCTTATGCCGACCTAAATGACCCCCGGTAGGAGCGTCATGTTCCTCAAAGAGGACTCTACTCTTCAGTTCCTCATCATGAGGAACTGCCACCCGCGGAGTGTCCTCCGCGCTCGTGATATAATATAGCAAACTGTCACAGTATCTGTAAAGGTGTAAACGAGCTTTAGCTCGACTTGACAGGGTTGGCTCAGACGAGCCGAGTCCCTTTCCACCGAACGCGCTTATAATCGCCGTACACTGTGGGTATTTCTCATACGCCTGGCGTATGAGATCCACCACAGATGAGGTGAAGAATGTCGCGTGAGCGAGATCGTAATCGGGACGACGCGACAACGCTTCTGCAAGCACGTTCTGCTTGACAAGTTTATACTTAAACTCAAAGTTGTACTCCGCAAAGAAGGAGAGCCAACGGGCCATCCGTTGGGAGAGATGAGGCGACTTCGTCGCTGTCCGTAAGGACGCGTGGTCAGTATAAACCACGAACGGCTTGGAGACGAGTAGGTGAACCCTAAATTTGACAAGAGCATACTTCATTTCAAGTAGCTCCTTGTCATGAACGGGATAATTCCGTCCCGCAGCTTTAAGTTGCCTCCACTCAAACGCGATCACGCGTTCTCGTCCCGCATCGTCTGCTTGTAACAAAGTACATTGCGAGATCTGAGGCGTCGCAGACGACAATAAATGGTTTCCCAGAATCTGGGAGAGCAAGAACGGGGGTTTTCAATTGTCTCCCCTTAACCGCTTCGAAGGTGGTTTGGTGTTTGGTTTCCCAACACCAATCCACATCCTTCTTTATAAGGTCAGTTAATGGCTTCGCCATCTCAGCGTAGTTCTCGCTGTATTTGTGGAGATAATTGGCTAATCCAAGCCACTTCCGTAAATCTCTAAGATTTACAGTCAAAGGCCACTCCACAATGGCTTTCACCTTCGCGGGATCTGTCCGCACTCCATCCTTACCGATGAAGCATCCGAGGAAAGGAATTTCCTCAGCACCAAAAATACATTTGAATGCGTTTGAATATAATTTATGCTCTCGCATGCATTCGAGCACAGCTCGAAGGTGTATCAGATGCGTCTGAACATCAGACGAGTCGCCTTCCGCACGACTATGAATGAATATATCGTCGAAGTACGTCTGAGAATACTTTCTATGAGGGCGGAAGAGTTGAGTCACCAAGCGATTAAAAGTCGCTGGTGCATTCGAAAGCCCCTGTGGCATAACAAGCCACTCCCTTAGCATGCCACTAGGCGTGCTGACCGCTGTAAGCGGAATATCGGATGCTCGCATGAGCACATGATAATACCCGTCCACCATATCTAAGGCACTGTACACAGTACAGCCCGCCATATTCTTCTGGAGGACATCCTTCCGAGGAATCGGAGTTTGCATGGGTACAGTAGCTGCATTCAGCTTGTTGTACGCATGCAAAATGCGCCACTTTCCGTTCGGTTTACGAACACAAAAAGTGGGAGATGAGTGGGGACACTTGCTCTCCCGTACCATCCCTGCCTCTTCTTTCCCCTTGAAGAATGTGTCGATGACGTCGCATTGCTCCTTGGGGAGAGGCCACTGCCTATTGACGCAGTATTTGGTTCCAGAAACCAAATCAATTTCATGTCGGACTCCCCGATCCGGTGGTGACCCCATCGGCGGGTTGTCACTAATGACATCTCCAAATTACTTTAGTAAGGAATGGTAAGGGTCCTCAGGATCCGCGAGGATCTCGAGACCGCTTCGGGCATCCAATGCCTGTTTGGTTTGCACCAAAACTTACTCGTCCATCGTGGATGAGGAGTTCAACTCCTCTTCCAGACGTAATACGACAACCTCGTCGATTTCATCTGCTTTCAAAGCAGTTTCAAACTCGTTGAAGGACATCTCCTCCAACGACAACAGTTCGCCTATCCCAGGCAACCGTTCAAGGCTTACGCCTTCTGTGACAACACCTGTCACACTATTCAGCTTCCTATAGGACTTCTGACTACTGGTCTCGGAACTCTTCCCGTGACCCAGATGGGGGGAATCAATTGCCCCATCTATTGGAAGCGCACCGCGCCTATCCACATAGGTCTTTACCTCTACCACCGGTGAATCGCCGGTCTCACCTACAACGGCGTAGTCGGAATCATTTCCGACGTGCGAAAGAGACGAACTACAGATCTCTTCGCTTGGAAGCGCCTCGCGCTTAACCACAGGGGTCTCTACCCCTACCACTGGAGTCGCAACTTTTTCGCCGAACACGGCGTGGTCGGAATCAGTTCCGACCTTAAGAAGAGACGAACTTCGGGTCTCTTCTCTAAGCGCCTCGCGCTTAACCTCAGAGGAATCCACCTCTATCACTGGCTACTCACCGGTCAAACCGATAACGGCGTGGGGATTAACCTCCGAATCCCCCTCGTTTAGGAACTCTTCCTTAACGTCATTGGGAATGATCATCTCAGACATCTCAATCTCTGGCATCTCACGCCAGAATCGCTTTTGCGATCGAGCAAAGGTGGGTTCATGACTCGCCAATGCTCACCCGACCGCGGGTGCGTTGAGACAATGGACTTAGACTCCAGTCTATCCATGACTTGTGGCGTTACAGCCACTTCATGCCCAGAATGAGGTCATACCTCGAGTCCAAATCCAGTACTAGGCAACGTTCTAAGCTGTCGAATTCTGCCAACTTTAGCTTAAGGTCAATCGAGACCTTGGGTACAGAAACCTGTACGACCGTCGCTAGACGGACCGTGACAACGTCACGAGAACTTGCCTCTAGGGCCCCAGCATACAGTCAACTCTTCTCCACAGAAGCTTGTCTGACATTATTGTCAGACGCTCCAGAGTCTATCAAGACTCTCTAAGGCTTATCAAAGCCTTTCACGTCCGCAAGGACGACCAGCAACCCTGTCTGGTACACCAACTCGGTGCTAGAAAGCACCGTTTCCCTCGGGAATTTGTGCTGTCGACCCCTACCCTGGGGTTTAACAGCACTGAGGGATCCCCCAGTAGGGTGCACCGCACCTACTGGGACCCGTCGTTTCCCGACGGCTTGGGCGAGGGCTTTTTACCCGCCCTCGGCCCCTTATAGCGAGTGTCTCGCTGGGGATTTTTCGGACATCTGTTCCGAAGATGATCCGTGCTTCCACACAGGAAGCATCTCAGCGGCCCATGCCGCTGCAGCATTGCAAGGAGCTCTGATTCGAATCCCTGCGGAAAGGAGTCAGCGTGACTCCTAGCGGGAGGTTTCTCCTCCGCTTCGACCTGACTCAGGTCCATGGGTTCGGGACACACCTTAGAGGAACGAAAGTATCTTTTGGCGTTAAACGCCATCTTAAACGCCCCCCCCAGGGATTGGGGTCGGCATCGGAAGAACTCCGAACGTGCTGGCCTTTCTTTGAGGCCTCCCATGAACACGGGAATGGACACATCGTCCGAATACGCTTTCGCGTACATCCCTGCCAACAGGGTCTTAAGTTCATGGATGTATGTTTCCATGTCCGTAGTGCCCTGACTGCACCTCCGAAACGCCAGATGATTCTGGAAAACCAGATAAGGCGAGGCATACATGTACATAAGCTTTTTCTTAAGGACTTCCCAGGTTGGGAACACGTCCCTGACATAATCCGAACACGTAAACGCCCATGTACGGGCTTTACCCGTAAGATGGGTCAGTGCAAGTCCCACATGAAAGTGATCCGCGATCACATTAGCTGTGGCGAAGGATGTTTCGACCTCTCGAAGCCACACATAAAGGTTATCACCTTTTTCGCCGGTGAATTCCTTTATCTTAAAGGACAACGGAGGGCGCACCCCCGTGGACGTGGAATGACGTACACGAAAATTCGCCTCATGGGCGATGAGGGCGTTGACCCTCTCCTTTACGGCATTAATGCCCTTCTCCACTAGGAGATGCCTACCCTCGTCACCCAGTAAGGATAACAGCCTGTTAAAGGCTTCCTGCTGGACGAGGGTTAGCCTACCCCAATCGTCCTGATTCATCCTTTGCAGAGGATGTTGTCGTCTACCAACACAAGTGTTGGATTTCCTACAAGTGCTACCAGATGTAGCAGGTGAGTACACGGGCTTTACCCGTAAGATGGGTCAGTGCAAGTCCCACATGAAAGTGATCCGCGATCACATTAGCTGTGGCGAAGGCCGTTTAGACCTCTCGAAGCCACACATAAAGGTTATCACCTTTTTCGCCGGTGAATTCCTTTATCTTAAAGGACAACGGAGGGCGCACCCCCGTGGACGTGGAATGACTTACACGAAAATTCGCCTCATGGGCGATGAGGGCGTTGACCCTCTCCTTTACGGCATTAAGGCCCTGCTCCACTACAACACTCACTGCGCGCGCGACCGGTCGAGGTCGTGCGCCTAAAAGTCTTTAGAGTGAAATGTAAACTGATGTATATTTAATATATAATTAGCCTAATTTAATTAAACTAATGTAAACTATATGTAATACTAAGTAGAACTTACTCAATTTGTACCTAGCCGAAATGTAATGTACACCACCTGTGTACCAACACGTGGCAGGCTGTCACGCCTCCACCAAGGGCTCCTGCCCTGATTGGTTATAAACCAATAGGTCCAAAGCTTTCGGACCGGTAAATACTGACCTCAACCGTAGTGTACTTATGTACACAACATACCCAAATGTAACCAAATGTAACCCTGTTACAGATCTACAGATCCGAAATCTCGCTAATTCGCACTAGATCGACTGGGTCGATCTGCGATCGTCGACCCCCAGTTTCGCCGGGATTTCTAATCTGCGATTTTCTACCAGATCTACACCTGTCGATCTGCTACGAATTCGCTTGATCTGCATCGGAATTGCACTGATCTACGTCCCCAGTCACCTGGAGAGCTACCCACGCCCGAACCGTCGGGTACACAAGGTGAACAAGACATAGGCCTGT
Organism: Peronosclerospora sorghi; assembly: GCA_026184515.1. Classification (NCBI taxonomy): domain Eukaryota; phylum Oomycota; class Peronosporomycetes; order Peronosporales; family Peronosporaceae; genus Peronosclerospora; species Peronosclerospora sorghi. Next base: position 6,742,199 of record CM047584.1, on the reverse strand, counting down.
CACAGAACAACCGGAGGACCTCCTTCGTTAGTCGGTAGTCTGGGCGCTGTGGGAACGAATTTCCAAGCCTCAAAATTTGTCCAGCCGCTCCACCACAATGGTGCGTGTGCCCGGATCTTTGGGCGACTCGGGATATCATCGCGATTCCCTGCAAGATGGCTCCGACGCGGACGTGAAGACGGAAGCGGAAGCAGAAATGAAGATTAAAGTGGAAAAGGAGGAGGTGGTTGTGACGATGGTAGGCGGTTCGCCGTCGTCACTTCTGAAGAAGAAAGTAAATGCTGATCATCAGGACCTGGGGAGGTATCCTGATGACATAAAGGAGGAAAAGTCTTGATCATCTCCCAAGGCTCCTTTGGGAGCCCCTGCGGATCACAACGCAAGTTGTGATCCAGCGTGAAATTGGATCAGTCGTCTTAAATCAGCATTTATGCGTGTCAAGCCTCTGATTATGAGAAGTGTTTGATAATGGGTGATATGCTTAAAGGACCGGCGCGCAATTGGCACCGCCAGCTAAGCAGATCGACTCGTGGAAACTGGAAAAATCTTGTCGAAGAGTTTGAAACTCAGTACATTGGAAGTGGTCAATAGGCATCTCGCCAATATTACTACACGAAGCAGCGATCTGATGAAACTCGTATTGATTATATTCACCGGTTGAATGTGGCAAGAGTTCGGGCCAAGTTGTCGATCAAGGAAGGTCCGCCTACGATCATGCGTGAATATGTGCAGCATTTTCTTGACACGATGACTGATAGCGAATTCGATGATCAACTGGAACTTTTGCGTTTGGAGAATGTTACGGAATTGGAAGAGACGCTGCGGGCTTATGCGCGCAATAAGTTGTGCCAGCCACAGGCGGTGGTAGGCACTAGCCGATTCCGTCAGAAATTTGGCGATGCTCGAGCTCCTGCCCCGGCGCGGAAGCCTAAAGCAGTGCGCGCGATTAAGATGATGTCTGGGAGTGATGAATCAAGTTCAGATGACAGTGGAAGTGATGGTGGTCAGTGTCGTTACATGATTGCTGCTATGCGTGATCAATCAGTGACGCACGATCAACCTAGTGAGCATCGATCTTGCAAACGAAGTGAACCAATTGCAGTTGATCAAGGGTTAACGAAGAAGTGCAGTCATTGTGGATTGATCAAGCACGACAATTTACGTTGCTGGAAGTGCCTTGCCTGTCTGAAGTGTGGCAAGAAGGGTCACCCTACTGATCACTGTTTGTATGTCTGCCGAGCATGTGGCGAAATTCATGATGCCCTATGGAGGAGTCTTACAATCGCATTCTCCAGTGGTACAACCCTACCAAACATGCCGGAATGTTGCCCAAGGAAGCAGAGGATATGTTAAACTAGGACGCTCGCCAGGTTTGAATCTGGTACGAGACGAGCGTTCTGGTTTGTGTATTTTTGCATATGTGGATAATAAGGCTGATCGAGCAGAAGAAAAGGATAATGAAAAATGTGATCAGTCTGATTTACCACGTTTGGATAATTTCCGTATTTATGAGTTTTCTCGGTCCCCGGTGATCATGGAAGTTGATCTACTTCCGGGTGAATCACGTGGATATTGGAAGTACCACTCTCCCAAGAAATGGTTTAAACAAGCCAAGGCGAGTGGTAAAATTAATAACAAACGTGCCACGTTGTTATTTGATTCTGGTGCCGAAGTGTCGATCATCGACTCAACCTTTTTTCGTAAGGTGGGTTGTCAGATCGACACGAGCCAAACACAAGAATGTGTTAGTATCGGAGAAATTACATACCTCACAGAAGGGCTTACTAGAATCAAGGTGACGTTAGCGGACTATTTGGTTTATTACTTCCACGCATGGGTGAAAAACTCTTTGGTCAAGATGTTATATTGGGAATGGATCTTATGACCCCAGCTGGTTTTATATTGGACGTCGCCCATGGCGCACTAAGTTTTCCTGACGAAGTGATCATCCCATTGGAAGGTCGTCGGCAGTTGTATGGATCAAGTGGAAACTTTATGAAACTTGATCGGTATTAGCAGATCCTAGTAGGTCGATCTGCTGACGTTCGTATTCGTGATCAACTGTCTCGGAAATTATGGATTACTCTCGGAAAGAATTGGTTACCCACTGTGACTAGGGGCGTGGGTAATATACGGTATTTTCGCATTACGAACGTTGCTGATCATCCGATCATCCTACAAGACGATACGATTTTAGGTATCTGGATGAGCAAAGACGACGTGCCCCGTCGCCCTGGATTTATTTCGTTGGGGTCTAATCGTTATAAGGAGTAGCAGAATCTCGCGTATCAAGATTCTACAGATTCTGTGCATGACGATCAAGAAAGTGTCGATCAAGGTCCCTTGGTAGAGAAAAAGGAGTATCCTATTCCTCAAGGAATTTTGGTTCGACCTTCAAGCTCAATCACGGCATCTGTGTCATTAGTAACCGGAAGATCGCAGAAGGTGCAAGAAGTGCAAGAGAAGTGCGATATGGAACCGAGTATGACGAGTACGACGCTTAATCATGAAGTTGAACGATCTATTGTAAGAGATGAGCCTGATCAAGATGAGACTGATCAAGATGTGCGTGATCACCCCATCTCAGTCGATCATAGCGAATTTGGTGTGATTCCTACAGATAATCAAGTGTGCTACCATGAAGGCGGAGATTTGTTCGTGGAAGAGTTGGAGAAACAGCTTGCCACGCTGCCTCAGGTGTCAGCAAGTACCCAAGAAGTGATCAAGGATGATATGCAAGTTGTTGATTCATTGATCAACACATCAGAGGAAATTGATCAGCTTCGCGATATCATTTGGGCGAAGAAACATCTGTTGATCAGGAAAGGAAACGCGTTTCCTCCTGCTGAACGTGGAGTTGTTTGTGACATTGACGTAGGCAATGCGCGCCCGATCGCTCAAAAGTGTCGGAAGGTCGCTCCACAATTTCGCGAGAAGTTATCGGCCTTGATCAAGGGGCTATTGGCAACAAAGATCATCCAACCATCTACTTCACTCTGGGCATCACCTATAGTGATCATCGTGAAGAAGAATGGGGTTGATATTCGATTATGTATCGATTATCGCGCGGTGAATCAACTCACGCGCCTGGTGGTGTACCCAATGCCTTTAATCTCTGATCCGCTCGAAGATTTGGATAAGGCGTTGTGGTTTTGCTCTTTGGATATGTCAAGTGGTTTTTGGGTCGTCTATGACCGATCGAGCACGTCAATTTTCGGCTTTTGTTACCCCGTTTGGATTGTTTGAATGGAATCGGATGGCCTTTGGCCTAAAGAATGCTCCGAATATCTACCAGTGGTTGATCGATAATGCATTGTATGGGTATCTCAAGGTTAAGGACGGTGACGATCTAACCAAGTCAACTGATGTATTAACTACGGGAGAGCCTGATCAAGCACAAGGCCCTTCTGTGTTGCAACGGCGATCATATATCGATGATATTTTGATTTCTGCACCTACATGGACGATATTGTGTGATAAAGTGCAAAATCTGTTGGAAAAGTGCGATCAGTGGAACTTGTCGATCAGCGTGGCTAAATCGTACTGGGGGAGAAGTGAAGTTACTTATGAGGACATCACGTCTCTAGCCGTGGTTTAGAAACAAATACGAAGAATTTGGATGATCTGATCGATTTGCCTTTTCCTGGCACTTTGCGTGCTATGCAATCGTTTTTGGGGAGTCTGAATTACTATCGTAGATTTATTGAAGACTTCGCGATCTATGCTGCTGTACTCTATGATTTACGAGAAACGGACTATCAAGAATTAAAGGATCGATCATCGACCAATGAGAGTCCGGATCGCGAAGATAATCGATTGATCAGGGCGCAACTGGCATTCAGTATGCTGAAGGCGAAGATCGCGTCAATCCCAACTACGCTATTTCGATCAACCCAAAACACCGGTGATCGTGGTTTATGATAGCAAGTGAGCAGTGTCTGCCGCGCTAGTGCAAGAGCATGATCAAGTATATTGCCCCGTCGCATTTGCGAGCCGGACACTGAAGAGCGGTGAGCTGAATTACAGCCCCGTCGAAAAGGAATTTTTGGCTCTTCTGCGAATTCTGGACGTCTATTTTACGATGTTGGTCGGAAGGGCGATCACTGTCCTGTCACGTCGGTCTACGTTGAAGTGGTTGTTAACATCCAACGGGCTAGACGGACGATTGGGGAAATGGGCTGCGATCTTGTCACAATGGGACTTGCAGATCAAGAAATGTGTGCATGGAGAAGATGAGGTACTAGGGGCGTTAGCCGCAAGTATCACTCCTAGCACCGAAATTGATGAAGCCCTGATCACGATCGCACCGAAAAAGCAACCTCGGCAGATGATCGAAGTGTCACCTCCCACGGTTGATAAAGGCAAAGATCTTTACGTGATCAGTTTCATTTCGATGGATCTGCTAGTGTTAAGCGATGTGTTGGTGCGTTTGGTGCTATTGTGTGGAAATTGCCGGAGTGGAAGATCATGATCGCGGTTGCTGATCATGCACCTAACATCACGGGGTGAAGCCGAGTATCATGGATTTCTTCTAAGTTTGGATCTAGTGTCGCTATATCCCAAAGGAAGGGTGATAGTGTGTGGAAACTAGAATTTGAAGATCAGGCAAATACGTGGCGAAATAGAGTGCAAAGCACCGCGACTACAAATATTGCAGCAGCGTACCTTAAAAATCCTTCGCGAATGGCCTGATCACAATCTGCTGCACGTAAAAAGGGATTGGAACAAGAGTGCCGATCACATCACCAGTACGTCCATGCGGGATGGAACACGGTGTGAAATTGTCGAAGATCACCAACTGGACGAACTAGCCGATCTCAACAGATTGTCTCAGGTGATCACTTGGAAGGAAGATCCCCCTGTCCCGAAAGTTCTGGGGACGACGCGATCACGTAATCTTCTTCAATCTACGCGTCCATCAACGTGGACCGAAGTACCCATAAAAGGGATAAGGCGGAACGTGTCAAAAAGGCGCAAGAAGAAGAGAAGTGGATTTGTGATATGCGATGTTACTTGCATGGTGAATTTTCGCAATTGAGCATAAAAGAGGTGAAAGATTACGCTAAAATCGCCGACAACTATGATGCCGATGATCAAGGGTTGTTGATCTACTGTGGAAATACGGCTAAGGGGGAAAAAACTGTGATCAAGATGATCAAGATGATCTACACTCTTTGATCAAGCTGGTTTTACCCGAGACACTACATGCGGATGTCCTCCACCATTATCATGTGAGTTTGGAAGGAGGACATCAGGGTATAGGGCGTACGTATCAGCGGATCAGGCGATATTTTCATTGGCGTGGTTTATTTCGCAGCGTGCAACGATTTGTTGGACAATGCGTAGATTTTGAAACGGGGAAAGGCCAACCTACGATCAAGGGTATGTCGCCGGGAAAATTGAAGCTACGTACCCATTCAAGTTATAGATATGGATCATATCCCGTCGTTTTCCCGATCAACTGATGGGCATACGGAATTGCTGATATTGACTGATCTGTTTACGGGTGTGGTGATCGCGAAAGATGGATCATCTTGGACAGCTCAGAAAGTCGCCGAAAATTATGAAGAATGTGTATTTCGTCGATTTGGAGCTAGCGAGGTGATTGGGTATGATCGAGAACCCGGTTTTATGTCCGAAGTATTTCGTGCGTTCAACAAGACCGTGGGACAACGACAGAGTGCCACTATGGCGTACCGTCCACAAGAGAACGGCAAGGCAGAAAGAATGGTGCAAACAATCACACGAGTGGTCAAGATGTATGTATCAGACGTCGGTCAGAAGGATTGGAGCTCGTACACAGAGCGACTGGTATTCGCGCTAAATTCGAATCCTGATCGCATTCGTGGAGAAACACCATTTATTTGGCGTATGGGTGGGATCCGCGATCATCGTTGGAATCAACGCTGCAACTTGGTGGAATTCGGCGCAAAGATCATGATGCTCGTCGGTGGATATATAGGATGCAGAAAGACTACCGTTACTCCCATGATCAAGTGAGTGCTCGATTGCACCAAGCCATATCTGATCGAGCTGAAAAGCATAATGATCAAGTGTCACCGCACAATATCGAATCCGGATCGAGGGTTTGGTTATACCTCGATCGGGTAAAAGAAGGGTTCGCGAAGAAACTGGCGCATATGTGGCATGGACCTTTCAGAGTTGATGAGGTGAGCGGTGAGATTGATTACGGCCGGCACCGACTATCGCATATTTCCAGTGGTACACCTATCCAAGTTGAATTGGTCAAGGAATTTCCAGATCGACCTACTGCTGTGTTAGCAGCTGGGGTAGAAGATCGTTTTGATTTCGATGAAGCTTTACTACCCGAAGACATCTGGGAAAGTACCCTAGAGTCGGACGAATTTGAAGTTGATCTCATCATCGATGTCCGATGTGATCGAAAGACGAGGTATGGCAGAAAGTTACGCGAGTATCAAGTTTACTTGAAGGGTTACGATGAGACATCATGGGTAGACGAGGCAGATCAAAATTGTGATGCTCAGATCAAGGATTTCTAAAGGAAGATAGTCAACCGACATCGGTTCGACGTGATGCAAGTGGATGAAGAGTCCACTAACGCATGATTGACGAATCGACTATTGAAATTGTGACTGACGAACCCTCGATCAGAGAAAATCGATTGATGAAATCACGATTAATGGATAAGTGACGATTGACTTGAAGTGGTGAACGTACGATGGATATTGCTATATATGGTAATGGAGCAACGGCTGCTGATACCGACTGAAGATCACGTAACTGAGAAGCTTGGTGACTGAGGCGGCGCCGTGCCGTCAAAAGTTCCGCCTGAAACTTTGAATTCTGGGCACGAAGATTCTCCAGCTCGGCATTGCTGATCGATACCTCATCGAGGCGTGCAGATAGCTCTTCAACCGTGGCTTTGGCAGCGACGAATTCATTCATCATGACAGGATTAGATTTACTGTCCGCCCGGGCGCTATCTCGTTGGTTTTTGCGCTTACTTGCATTAGATGCCTGCTTGATCACCTTCTTGGTCAAGTGCTTGTTTTTGGAGATGGCATGATCACGATCTTTTTGCATCATTCCCAAGCGTTTGCGGAGTTGATCGATCGTTGCTCTATCTTGGATTGACGGTGCCCGTGCAATCTTGATATTGGCCTCGCAAAGATCTTCCTCAAGGCACGAGATCTCCTGAACTTGATGATCGATGGTCTCCGCTTGGACTGATAGCTGATATCGATCTTGATCATGACCACACTCCAGATCGTGGATCCGATCGTGTTGCTCTAATATGGTTTCCTCTGCGGTCTTCAGTTGTTTCTCCAGTTTAGACTCACTGGCCTGGATCTTGTTGACAGTCGCAACAATGTGTCGCGTAAAGGCGCAGCTTTTCGTAGAGCCACTCAATCTGCTGCTCACGATCAGCGATTTTTCTGGCAACGCGTGCTTTTGAACTCTGAAGCATCGTGACAAAGTCTTCAAAGATCGACAGCGAGTTGTTAAGCATGTCGATCTTCTCTTGTTGCGCGCAGGTTCGGTTGATCGTCGAGATCAGATTGTCAGCCTTAGATCTACCAAGGGATGATTTGGCGTCCATGATCGACTTCATGATCGAATTCTTGAAAATTTACTAATGGAAATGGATGATCACGACGGACATGATCGATGATGACCTGATGGGTGTAAGGGAGGATCGACGGCTGGCAACAACCAGATCGAACCACGCCCCAACCGCTGTACGGCTGGTGTAGCCGGTGCGTATACGCACGGTGCGGCTAGCGCACAGAGGAAGACTTTCCTTAAGCGGCGATGTGCCGCTACTTAGCGGATACGCCCTTGTAAAAGGGCTTAGTAAGAGAGTTCTCTCTTACTCGGGGCCAAGATTTCCCTTGGTTTACTTGTTAGAATTAACTAACGCCTCGAAACAAGGCTTCCCTTAGAAAGGGAGTAGCTAAAGGAGGTATTCCTTTTGGCTACAAACACTCACAGCACGCGCGACCGGTCGAGGTCGTGCGTTTTGCTGGATTCGTGTGTTTTGTCAACTGAATATATATTTAATATGTAATTAGCCTAAATTAATTTAAACTAATGTGAACAATATGTAATACTAAGTAGACTTACTCCATTCGTACCTAGCCGAAATGTAATGTACACACCTGTGTACCAACACGTGGTAGGCTGCCACGTCTCCACCAAGGGCTTCTCCCCTGATTGGTTAAAATAACCAATAGGTCCAAACCTTTCGGACCGGTCAAAACTGACCTCATCCGTAGTGTACTTACGTACACAACATAATTAAATGTAACCAGAATGTAAACCTGTTACAGCTGGGACGAAACTCACGGGCGGCTGTGGAGAAGCGCATAGAAGATTTTTGGTCAACTGTCATGAAGATGGACGGTCCATCCGGAGCAAAAGCGACGCAGGGTACAGGTACATGATGGTAAGCGACAGACGAATGATGCATATCAGAGTGGGTATAGTTGATTGTTCGATATTAGGTAATTGGTTAATTTTAGGATATAGGGAATAATAAAGTTCTCTTTTTGCGTCTGATCAACTAGATCATCGATTGGGACGGCGTGATAACTTCGCGCCTCCCTTTCATTGCATACGCACCTTTACACGTCCTGGGCAGGAGCACGTAATGCACTTTTTGGCCCACCGCAGACGAAAAGTTCCGCAAAACTCGTCCTCAACTCCGCCCGCTGTGTTTTTCGTAAAGGATAATGGGAGGGTGATCGAGCCAAGCGTTCTCACCTCCTTCCCCATTGGTTTACACCTATCCTCTAGAAGTTCGGCTGCTCTAAGCGCCCCATGGGAACTCTACGTGCATTTTTGTAAAATTCGTCGATATGCACATAGAAAGTACAGGTCGAACCCCTTCCTCTTAAGTTGAGGCTAGGAATAAAAAATATATTGAGTATTTCCTTAGCGATCTAGGCTTAAGAGTCTCGACGATCAAGTGGTGAAGACTTCCGCCACGTGGTCAAGTACCCCTTCGCTGATTTCCACTAGATCGACAGCGTCGATCTACGATCATCGATCATCGATCATCGATCTGCGATCTTCGACCCCCAGTATTTCCCCGGGGTGTCGAATCTGCGATTTTCCACCAGATCTACACCTGTCAATCTGCTACAAATTCGCTTGATCTGCATCGGAATTGCACTGATCTACGTCCCCAGTCACCTGGAGAGCTACCCACACCCAAACCGTCGGGTACACAAGGTGAGCAAGACATAGGCCTGTCACAGAACAACCGGGGGACCCCTTCGTTAGTCGGTAGTCCGGGCGATGTGGGAACGACCGTCCAAGCCTCAAAATTTGGCCAGCCGCTCCACCACATTAGTTCAATCAAAAGCCTACTGCTTAAATAGCGTTATCCAGTCAAGCACAAGAATATAACGCGTATCTTCTGACTATGGAAAAGAGAGGGAGATCGGGACGAAACATACGCTGCTGTAGACGTCGAGTAGTACGAAAAGCGGCTTTCAGAGCTTGAAAAAAGGTCAAGCTGGCCTTAATAAGATATTTGCTTCACTAGATAACGGCTAATAACGGCTCGATAGATAAGTCTCTTTGTTTTCTTCTTGATCAGAACCGTCACTTGAAGATGCAATTTTTTCCTCCAACAAAAGATTGATCGTATGCAGACAGAGCATGAACGTCTGACGACAAACTAAAGTCTGATTATAGGTCAGTTCTCGCCTATCTGGCTTGCCACGACATTCGTTGCGGGTATTGGTCTCGACAACGCAGTGAATCGAAGCGTAAGGCTTAAGTAGCCCGACATAGAAGGTCGGGTGCATCCTAATTGCTGCGGGAATGTCTAATGTAGAGGCATTCCTCCAGCAATTTACACGTCAAAGGGTACAATGATAAACTTGGACAGAAACTTTAGCGTAGGGAACATGCTGATCAAATGTGTAGGTAGATTAGTACTAGATAACATCACTAATTCACTTTGTAGAACAAATTTGTGTTCTTTCGTCCAGTTTCATCAGTTTTCTTCTTCTGCTTATAAAATAAGGCGCAATTGCATCGTTTATGTTTCGTATTACAGCGTCAAGCTGTAATACTAGGTCGTCTACTATTTTATAAGCAGTATATGTGACGTCTAGCTTCCGCAGCAAATACATTATCAGTGTTAATAGTTTCAGTCGTTTTGACTGAAACTAAGATGTATATACATGATTATAAAAACCGTTTCTAGTTTCCGTTTCAGTTTCTATCTGCTCCTGTCAATATGATGGGAGTTGTGGGTACATCTACTGCTAAAACCGTGGTATGTCGGTTTACTTGGAATGTCTACTGCTATCGCTACAGTAAGTGCGTTAATATTCTCTGGCAAGTTGCCGCTGAAACTTTTGCTTCATTCACTCAAAATTTTGAGCGGGTCCCTCTCCACTTAGATTTTGCGTACCGCCAAAACAAAGCTGAGTTACATAGATGCTGGACGGAATTTACATAGAACGGTGTATGATTAGTTGAAGCGAGGTGGTAAGTGTTTTTGTATAGTAAATTGGTAGCGGAAATTATGTATTAAAAATTGTAACATTTATTGAAGATATCAGAAAAGAAAATGCTGCATTAGTAAAACATAACAATATGATAATAATCAATATCTCCATAAGTTTTAGTGTTTCATGTTAGCATGAAGATCATATCGATAAAAGGACCAAGGAAAAAAAGACAATAGCACATTTTTCGACTGGATAATTATTTAAATATTTTCTAAGGAGTTTTTAATGAACAAAATCGGAGTAACAAGAAATGATTTTAGAAATATTACTTTAAAATATAGTTTTTTCTAACAATTCTTTTAATATACAAGTTAAGTCTTAATTTTTTCCAAGAAGTATGTAAACTAAATTATATTAATTAAAGAGGAATTTTAAAGAAGGATTTTTTTATTTCTTGTTTAATTATTATATCTTATATTCTGAATAACGGATTTGAACCTCCAAACCGTATTCAGTCATTCTTTTTTCTTGAAATTAACTTTGAGAAGTGGATCTTTATGTTTATCTCTGAACATGTTTTTATTGAATATTTAATTTAATGATGTATAAAATTAGGGTTGCATAATCTATTTGTGGAAGCTCACTCCAGGTATTCTACGAAGATGAAGGTACTGAACAGTAATCTACAGTGCCATATGCACGTCAAACTAATAGAACTGCTGAACGTGCCATCTCGACTATCGTCACTATCAGCCGGAGTATGCTTCATTACGCCAAGTTCGAGAACGATAAACATTGCTTTCTATGTTAATTGAACGACAAGTAAAATATAAAATTTCTCAACTTCTTGATATTTTTATTGATGAATCAATTGAGGTCGATTTAAAATAGCCTTGATTTGTTGACTACAATCTCAGTAAATGGCAAGAAGTCACTCCACATACTGCGTTCTTACGCGTGTCTTCGAACACGCGAACGCGGTTAGCCCTTTCATATGTCCATCCTTTTCGGTTGGTACGCGGTTGCGAGCCCAACAGTGAGAACATTTCTTGCCAGAAGCGTCCTGTAAATCTCGGATTCATCTGAGCTTTGTTTTCTGGCAATTCGTTCACGCGGAATATCCTTCGCCGAAAATACGGGCTGATTGATTTGCAGGTGTTCGCCGATACTACTGTAATATGTATCCTGTTACTGAATCGTCTATAAAGATCAATATGGATGTCTTTCGACTTTTATTGGGCGAATGGCCATGAACAAACTCCATGAAACAGACTTTCAACACTCTGTCGGAACAGGCAGGTTTTGGGTGGTGCCTTCGCAAGATTAGCGCGCTGGCAAAGCTTGCGATGCGTACGTACTTTCGTACCCACTTGTACTGGTTCTTCCAGTAGAAGTATCGTGCGAGAAGAGTATGTCTTGATTCCCCGACGTACTTGCTTCGTGGTACCCAAAATATGATGCCGTTTTTGAGACCAACGTTTATTAGGATGACGATGTGACTTTCATCCAACTGTTCTATGCTGTTAATCAACAGATCATCCTCTATAGTGATGATCGTGCTTTAGAACTCGGGAACTGTTTCACAGCTTTTGTTCATATTGATTAGATAGTCAACCAGTAGAGAGTATCATCTCCAGGATGGTAGGTTTCTTCTATTTCTTTTCAAGAAATGACTCTGGAGTAGTGCAGCGTATCGCAACTGCATCCTCTGTTACGATTACTGACGACTTTATCTCGTAATTTGGCCAAGCATCGGCTACCACTCGTTCAACTTTCCTGGCTTCAAAAAATCTTGAAGTTTTATTCTGCAAGAGATTTGAATGCAGTTTCGCCACACGTGTTTTAAATTGATGGCAATGAGTAAGGACACATGATCAATGTAAATCACCAATGGTCTATTTATTGACAGATAAATTTGAGATTTTTCCAGTGCCTACTGCATGGCAAATAGATTTCTTGTCATACACAGGAAATTACGCTCATTTTGAAGCTGCTGACGCGATTGATAGTAATTTACATGATCCTCATGATCGCGTTGAATCAGTGCACAACCGATAGTTAAGTTTCTAGTGTATCGGACGACATCCCTAGTTCTTCAGTCAAGCTCTTCATAACAGAATAGAACGCTTCCTGGCATTTTTAATCCCAATGGAAGCTGTTGATACCCCTGTATAGCTACGCGAGTACTTAAGAAGAAAACGTTTTTAGACCAACGAACTCTACGGAGTTCATGAAGTTTTTTATGTTGTCCACTTTAAGATCACCCTGATCTTTTCTTGATTTGGGCGCAATCCGTTCTTGACAAAGTAGCGGTATCAAATTCACCGAACGTACATTTTTCAAGTTGGCATAGAGTTTTGCACATGACGCAATAGATGGTTTACGCATGTGTTAAACGTTGCAGGGACGTTCTTCAATCCCTGTGACATTACGCCACCACCGATAAACACACCTCTTTGGATCGGAGACAGATGTCTTTCTCACGCATGAAATTTTGGTAGAAGCCACCCTCAAATCGCAAATACTGGAAATGGTACTACTCGTGCTATTGATTATAATACCCTTTCGTGTCATGCCGATACCGAGGCTGTGGTTGAGCTTGTACGCATTGTCGATTCTATTTATCATCTTCTATGGATATCCTCACACAGAAGGTGGGGATTGAGTGCGGCCAGTTAGACACGCGTCCATGACCGACCCCGTCTGAAGGTCGATTCGATTAGATTATCAATATACCGATCGGGCAAATGGAAGATTTGGTGACGAGATAGATCCGTAGGACGATATAGTAGCTGGATAAGATCTAATGACAAGATCGGACTGGTATGACCGAAAAGTGCAACGATCGGCCAGCGTCGATGACTGATCGGATACCTTAAACGACCGGGAATTAAATAGCGGATAGGATCGGATCAAGTGCTCGTCAACATGTTCGCGGAATGGTATCTCGATCGGACCGTCCGGATTGCCTGTAGTAGACATAGTGGAGCCAAGATCGATCAAGTGTTTTCGGAAGGTTATTTTGACAAATCAAGTGACAGCATAATTGAGGTAATAAATGACAAAATTTGGTGTGGTGTACATAGGAAGGATTTTAATTCCTTAACATAAGTGTTTCTTTTATCCTTCAGATAAAGAATTGCTGCGGTACGTTGTACCTGGTATTGGGACGGAGGGTTAACCAAGTCTCCTCACGTTAAATCTATCCCCGGACAAGATGCGCGCAAGCGCACTTTGGATCGCCCGATCTCCATCGTGGGATTTGTTCTGGGAACACATTCGCTCAACTGCAGATCGCTCAATTTTCGAAAGCGAATTTATTGGAAAGGTTGGGTGGAGTCAGTAATTGTTTTTCCGGTGAAAGATCGTGACTATTACTTATGTTTACATTTCTTTCATGGTTTTGCCGTTTGAGTTGACCTGACCGATCGAACTAACTCTCAAACAAGTCGTTTTCGGTACTCGAACCGAAACTCGTACCTCAGTGAAGGGTTTCTGCAGGAGCACACCCTCAGTCCAATTAGGTATAGATCTTCCCCATAATTGGAATCTATTACATAAAAACGAATGATATTTAAGTTGATATATCGTTCTAATTGGATCAATTAGGTTGTTCCAAAAGATATTTTTATAATCCATTCGAAATTTGATTCCGGTTACTAAACCGAATTCAAAAGATTTAATTTGATAATCAAATGAGACAAATTACTTTACATTTGAATATTTGATTATAGTTAGTTATACTTTAGTAAATCTGAGCCATCCATAATATATTACTCACTAATCTTCCGTCTACCGCTTAGGTGATTATTTTTGTGTAGGACCTAATTAGGGAATACGTATGTTATTTTTCTACTGAAAGATTAACTATTAGAAAAAAATGCATTTGTTTATACCTATATTGCGCGCTTCTTCAAGCAACATACTTTATGCCGGTTGCATATAACTATGACCCGACCTGATCGGCAATATCATTCATTATCAAGCTCCACCTCCTGATTGTAACCGTCATATCCAATGAGGACACAAGGTGAGACAGAAGAAAAGTATATCGTCAAGTCCCGCCCAAGTCGATACCGATCGAGATTATGAATATCGGATCAATCACTCCATCCGAGCCCAGAACGGTCCGATCTCGGCTTGGGTGATGAAGATCGACCGAGTAGCTCAGATAGTTTGGAGTAATCAACTGTGATGGCTTAGATTTCAAAATTTCTGATATCAGTCCTTGAAACCCGAACCTAAACTATTTTTTATTGTTGGGGTTTATATTTTGTTTGTAGTTGTGGTTTGGATTTCTAGGACTGATGTCCGAAATTTTGAAATCCACGCCACCCACACATGATTATATTTCAAGACACACTATACAGTGTGGTGAAGTGCTAGTGAAATTTATGGACCAGTTTGTACCAGTGTAACAGTTTTTAAGTCAGATCGATCGGGTTAGCTGAAAGGACGCAGTATTTTGGGCCAATCGTGTGCTTGGAGGGTTTTGTACGCGGATTTTGAGGTAAGGCACACGGTTTACATATATTTTACATATTGAATTTTTGTTGGATACTAAATACAGTGTTCGTATTACATCGAGTTGCGTAAGTAGCCAGTGGCTCCGATCTGATTCATTGGGAGCAGAGGGTTAACAGGTTCCCCTCTTGTTTATTAAGCCCGGAGGACAGAGCTCCACCGGAAGCCCCACGACAGGGAGCACTAGCTACGTTCACTCACCACTCAAGTTCGGCCCCGCTCAAGGGGGGCGGGTTATTTTTTGGCTGGGTTACTTATCGCGATCTGCGATCAAGTCCCAGTAATTGGCTGGATTACTCATCGCGATCTGCGGTTAAGTGCCAGAAACATTTATTGGCTGGATTACGCATTGCTCTGCAATCAAGTTCCCGGATTTACTATTGGCTGGATTACTCACTGCCACGGGAGGCCAAGTGCCAGGTTTAACCGCATTCGGAGTGAAGATTTCCGCTTCGTTTGCCGATCGGCTATTTCGCATTATCTTTCGTTGGAATTTTGGATCAGTACCCCAGAAGTGGTACATCCATATCGATCTTCTCTAAAGTCTCCACTCAGAAACGGTTCACCGAGTGTGTAGCCACCCATACCAATGCGTACACAAGATGAGACGCGTGATGAATCGGACTCGGCGTCCTGAAGTGCCGATCGATCACCTGATCGGCACCCAGGCGAAGGTCCGCGGAGTACCCCCTCCTTTAATTGGTCGGCTGGGCACGATGGTGGTTCAGTTCCGGACACTTCGGTGTTCGATTTTGAACTGGACTCCACCACAGCAGCATTGGAACTGTAAACAGTGTAACTCGGATATCGAGAGCAATGGTTAGGAAAGTGATGTTGTTGTGGACCTCATGATAGTTCACTGTAGGTAGTTTAGGTGGTCAAAATTTGTGATAATTCCATACTCCATGATTTATGAGCACTAATAGCTGCAAAAAGTGGCTTGTCTACCAAGTTAGGTATCAGGTCAGATTTAATTAAGGTTTGAGTATCGTTTTGGTGTTGACCAGGTAAGACACGCTAGATTTGGGTAATACATTTGCGACATTTATTTACAGACTTGGGGTTGCAGGAAGGCGAAGGAGCAGCATGGAAGAAACAGATAACAGGCTGTGAATGAACTCATACTTTCATTTTTTGACGGAGTATATATTAGTGATACTGAAATTAAACCTATATTATGACGAAAATAACAATACAGAAGCTGTAGAAAGCTAAATAAGTACCATAGATATTTTTGGAACTGTTACTGCGCTCGGGGGATGCTAGAAGCAACAAGACATCAACGACACCTATCCGGACGATATTGACCATTTTACCGGAGAAACCGACGAGTGTGACACTATTTGTGCACCCCGAATATGGATACAATGAAATAAATGTTGGAAGTTCGTGTACCCATTTTGTGTTTTGCGCCATTATAAGTTGGTGAAAGTCCATGGCTGATAAGGGAGTATATATTTTAGGTATACATTGGCGGTTACTTTTAAGTTGCATATCAGTAGGACTGAAAACTTAAGTAACTTAACATAATACACTTTTGAATTTTATATTTAAAGCACAACTTAGCTGAACCTCTACGGCCGACGATCGTCGCTTGCTAGCTAGGCTCTGCCATAGATCCTATCTGGTCAAAAGTTTTCAGACCAGGTAGTTTAAGATCTGGCATAGAGAAAAGGACTTCAAGTTTATTTTCCTACGGGTTATGAGCCCAATGCTCGCTTAAGTATCACGTGGGTTTTTTTGGCGTTATGAGTGTACTTTCGCGGATATTTTCGTGTTTTCGTCACGTAGAACTATTGGAAATTCCCCTGTTACAAGGGCTAGTGATGGGACGATTGATTTCGACGGTTTTTGATTTGATTTACGATGAGTGACTCCAAAGGAATGATGCGCCCTCCCCAAGTGATTTGAGGGCCATCATGCAAGTTTGAAAGATATAACGACGCGCCTGTCTTCCGTGGAAGAAAGGCAGACCAAGCGTTCAGTTGGCAGTGTCTCGTCCGGGTCGAGAAAGGTCTCCCCGGTGCGTGTGAGGAACACAGAGTTTCGAGACAGTCTCCGAAACTACCGTCCGTTTGGTCAGCAGATGACTCTACATGATCTGGCCGAAGACGAAGGGGTGGAAGTTGGCGCGAGGGCACGCTCTAACATGAATGAAGCACCTCGTGAGGCACCAGCTGTAGTGCCGGGTCATGTGGTATTAATATACCTGCGGGTCAAGAGAATGCGCCGGTTTTTGTCCATGCTGGACACAAAATTCCAAAGCTGTCTATTGAAAAAATTTCAGGAAGGGAGCTGTATCCTGGGTTAGGATCAGGCTTCAGACAGTGGGCCTACCTGTTCATGGAGGCCGTGGAGATCGGAGAGATGACTTCCGGTTTAAAGTGGACCGATATATTAAAGGTCAACAATCTTGGAGAGTATTTTGAGGGAACCGCCGCGGAATATTTCCGTTCGAACATTGGTTCGTGGTGGTAGGTTTGCCCTCAATTGAGTTACGTCTTGTAGAAGATGTGGTTGGGATTCAAGGTTAAAATATCCCACCACCAAGCTGCCATGTGGTTTGCTGCTAAAAAAGACCCTCGCAGGACATGGACGCAGCACTACCTATACCTAGTAGCTCTGGTCCGAGAAAGTGTGTCGAGTGAAAAGTTGATAGTAGAAAACATTGTCAAGTTTGCTGCGCCAAGATTGAAGGTTATGTTAATGGAGAGGTATGATCCGGGTAGGATGGACTGCTCTGCCACACTCAGGAGCTAGTTGCATGGTCTCATGAGCTGGAGGACGATGCGCTCAAGATCAGGCCATCTGCTAAGATGCAAGCACATGCGGTATCTCCGAGCAGAAGCCGACGAGGCTGCTACACATGCGGTGACGAGAGGCACATACAGAAGTATTGCCCGGAAAAGCGTCGGAAGGGCGGTGGAAACCGCGGTGAAATGACGCGTCAAAATGCAAATGATAAGCAGTCAAGAACATTTGTGCTGTCGACGGTAGATACCGCGTTAAACTCAGGAATGAATTCATGCGGAAGCTATGATTTTGATGAAAATATCTGGATCGTCGACAGTGGAGCAAGTAGACACTTGGTATCGAACGCTGAGTTATTGGAGGATGCCAGGGAGTGCGGTTCAAGGGGATACGTTCGCACTCCCATATGGCGGCACGTTGAAAGCAACAAAAGTCGGCAGGGTTACGTTGCACACGTGCGACGGAAGTTCAACGGTCATTGTCTTGACCGCAGTATACTTCGCACCGAAATTGGCGAAAATTTTAAGTTATCTCGGCCAGTTGCGCGATAAAGGCTGCACCATCGCTGATGATGGTCACAGATTGCGCGTGGCCTTGAATGGTGCAAGAATATTTGATGGGATGACGTATGGAACCGTATTTTTTTGCGAAACTGGCCGTGGAAAATAAAGGTTCGAATTCAAAAGATTTTGAGAGAATGGTGCTGAGCAGTGTGTCGTAATACGTCAGTTCTGACGTCCACACTGGAAGCCTGCACCACTTCACGTGCGCTTGGTTCACCTGGCTTATGACACTGTCGAAAGACTGGCCAGGGACCACAGGTCAGGCATAGACCTTACTGACACTAGCAGGCCAAATTTCCTGACCTGTGCCGAGGGAAAATCCACGCTAAAGGTTCAACCGAAGACGGATTCGGGTGCAAATTTGCCGATTGACAGGATCGATGGAGTGATTTGCAGTGACCTGAAGGGTCCCATCACTCCCCGTGACAGGAGTGGAAATAGGTACCTGGTTGTTTTTGTCGACCATTTTTCAAGTTACGTTCGGGTGTTTGCTGCGCGCACCAAGGACAGGGCTGCCAAGATGTTTAGCATTTCCTAGCGTGGTTCGAGAACGAGTTTCATGCCGCGTACATGTGATACGTACGGACGGCGGCGGCGAGTACGAAAATGTCGACATTTTTTTCAAAAAGACTGGTATTCGCCGCCAAATCACTGAGGCCGGAAATCTAGCGTCTAACGGAAAGGCGGAAAGGATGAACCAGACCATTTTCAACATGGTCCGGTGCATGAGCTTTGGATCGGGTGTGCCGCTGGTTTATTGGTCGGAGGCGGCTGAGTATGCCGCATATATACTCAACCGCACTCCGACAAGATCGAACCAAGGTCGAGTTTTTCCTCTCGAAGTGCTGACCGGCAAGCGGTCGGCGATTACGGATATAATGGTTTTTGGGTCCCAGTTCATGGTTTGGAGGGACCCGAAGAAGAAGGCTCTTGCACGCTGAGCGCGCCCTGATTATAGGTAAAAGTGATGAAACCAAGGGCTAAAACGTGATGCTGATGAAGACCGAGTGGTCGCGGTGACGAGTCATGTCACCGCTATTGAAACACTGAGCGACGAAACGAGCGAGAAAATTAAGAGGGTCCTGGAAGCCGAAGGTGAAATCGAAGCGCAAAAATTGGTGGAATCACGTTCGGTCACATTGGAAGCAAAAACGGCACATTAGATCGCAGCGGTGATAAGCCAACGACCCCAAAAGGTGCGCCGTAGCGCGCGAATATGGGTGACGAAGGTTCTCGAAAGTCACGAAAGAAGCGCTGAAGAAAACGACGATGAGCAAGCAACACGAAGCATCGAGACACAAGAAAGTGACTTCAAGCGATGAAATTTCCAGAAATATTGCTGAAAATGAACGAAGCCTGGAAAGTGCCCTATGCGCGTTCGCGGTATGCGAGCAGGGTATCGAAGTGGAAGCTACATAGCAGATGCAGTAGGACCCTAAAACTTTTAGGGAGGCACATAGTGGTTCGCAGGATAAGATGTGGAGCCGCGCTGAAATGGAGGAGTGTGGTGGAGCGGCTGATCAAAGTTTTGACGCTTGATCAGGCGGTACCACGGCGCCCGGACTGCCGACTAACGAAGGGGGCCCTCCGGTTGTTCTTTACTGCTTGTGTTTCTGCTCACCTTGTGTACCCGACGGCTTGGGCGTGGGTCTCTCTCCAGGTGGAGGGGATGTAAACACGGCAATTCCTTGATGCAAGATTGGAGGAACTTGTAACGAGTTGACCTATATGCTGATAAGGCGTGATCAGGTACAATCAAGCTCTAATCAGGTGTGATCAGGCTTGATCAGTAATGATCACGCTGGGGCAGGCACTAAAAGTCGTTGATCAGCCGTGACCAGGCTTGA
>CM047584.1:6597539-6722053 GCA_026184515.1 Peronosclerospora sorghi | reverse complement strand
ATTTCACTTAATCCACCTAGAGTTCCCGTGGGGAGCTTACAGCAGTCAAACTCTAGGGGCCAAACGTAAACCAAACGTGGGGAGGTGAGAGCACTGCTCGATCACACTCCTAAGACTAAAAAACCTTTAGAGAAGAACCGCTGACACAGCGGGCGGAGTTGCGGGGTGAGTTCTCAACACTCTACGTCTGCCGGTGGGCCAAAAACGCACAAAGTGCTCCCGACCGGAACGTAGATGTGTTTATTAACTAAAGGGAGGCGCTAGTTGCCGTCCCTGAGGTGTCCTTAGTGTTTGGACGCAAAAGGAGAACTTTATTATCGCTTAAAGCCTTAGATCTACCATTTCCCTAATCTCAGCCAATCAGAACCGTCCATTCCAGCGTCCTCCGTCCGCCAGTCCACCTGATTCCTCCGTCGTTCGTCGGTGTTCGTCGGTGTTCGCTGGTTATCTGTACGTAATCGTCCCATCTTCCCATTCCCCGTTTATGTACTGTCTATGTGCACCCCGGTAGTACACGCAACTGTATACACCGTGGCACACACAATCGTATACAATTACGTACCAGATTTTTGTCCGCAATCCGACCTCTAATTAGGCCATTAATTAGGCCCAATTATAGCACGCTTTACGACAGGAGCTTAAGGCTCTCCAAGATTTGAATACCTGGGATGTCGTGCGTTTCTCCGAAGATAAAGTACCTCTCCCGACCAAGTGGCTGTATAAAACCAAGGTAAATGCAAATGGGTCAGTAGAGAGGTACAAGGCAAAGTTGGTTGCCAGGGGCGACAAACAAGTTTTTGGCGATGACTATTTTTTCAACTTTTCGACGGTTATGAACTTAATAACGTGAAGCTTTTGTAGATGTTGGCACAAGTATGGGGGGGGGTGGCAGAACGCCACGGCGACGTTCCGAGTGCCTACCCCAAGCCAAAGGCTGAAAACAATGTGGATATATATCTACAGGTGCCGCAAGGGATGAACATAACTCAAGAAAAATTGGATGATTTCGGTGTGAAATCAAAAAGGATTTATCCCTTAAGTTGAAGCGGAATCTCTACGGGCTAAAGCAGGCTGGGAGCCTGTGGCATCAGTGTCTATGTGAAACACTGGCAAACTTTGATTTCGTGCAGTGTGTCACTGACACCTTTATCTTCGTTAAACATGTGGAAGGCGAGACGGTTATGGTTGGTGAATACGTCACGGGCACCTCTAATGAAATTGTGGATCGTTTTTCGTGGACATGAAAGTATTGGAAATGAATGACTTAGGAAATGTTACGAAGTTTCTTGGAAAATGAATTGAGGGCGATCCAAGGAACGGATACAATTTGGACCAGCAAGCTACGATTAGCGAAGTTTTGGAAGCGCATAAACTCGCAAAGATGAATTCAGCTCGGACACCGGTGTTGGTGTTGGATGACGACAAGAATTTTTGTGAACCTTTGCCGGTGCGACCGAAGGTCGATATGCCGTGCGTGAAAAAATTTCAATCACTTGTGGGCAGTTTGCTTTGTATTTCACGGTGCACGCGCCCTGATATATCGTTTGCGGTGCACCATGCCACGCGTAAAACTCACGCACCCACTGTCGGAGATTATAAAGTCTCCAAGAGGATCCTCAAGTACCTAAAAGGAACGAGTGATTTAAAGTTGAAGCTAAAACATTACAATGATTTGCCGCAGCCATTCCTTTTTTTGTTTAGCGACGCGGATTTCGCTGCGGACAAGGCAGATTGCAAGAGCATTTCGGCTATGGTGATTTTATTTAATGGTTTCTTTGTCAACTGGGCGTGCAAGAAGCAGACAGCATTGGAACTTTCAACCGCGGAAGCGGAATTTTTTGCTGCTTCAATGGCGTCAAGAAAGCGTTGGGCCTAAGGGAGTTGATCATGGAGCTTGCGTTGCATGCAAAGACGCCCCTGGTACTCAAGATGGACAACCAGGTGGCGATCAAGCAGGTTGAAAATGAAGCGAGTGCTACCACTGGAAAGCACATCGATGTGAAGTTGAAGTTTTTGAAGGACTTTTCACGTAAAGGCATAATTTCGGCTACTCATGTGGAAAGTGCGGAGATGTTAGCGGATCGGCTGACCAAGAACTTCAATGCGTCAAGGATTCAAGAGTTGCGTGCAGGCCTTGGGTTGGAGTGATTGGTATGCAGCCTCCGATCTTTCAGGAGGAGTGTTGGAAATTCGTGTACCCATTTTGTGTTTTGCGCCATTATAAGTTGGTGAAAGTCCATGGCTGATAAGGGAGTATATATTTTAGGTATACATTGACGGTTACGTTTAAGTTGCATATCAGTAGTACTGAACACTTATGTAACTTAAAACATAATACACTTTTCAATTGTATATCTAAAGCACAACTTAGCTGAACCTCTACGGCCGACGATCGTCGCTTGCTATCTAGCCTCTGCCACAGATCTTACTTGGTAAAAATTGTTCAGACCAGGTAGTTTAAGATCTGGCATAGAGAAAAAGGACTTCAAGTTTATTTTCCTACAATAAAGTCATCTACAGACATGAGGTAGTCAACGAAGAATAAAGTGCAGCCTCCTTCCGGGATGAAGCGTTAAATGTACTGAGGTTGGTTGAAAAACGAGAGCGATCAATAATTTAACAGAAATTCAGCTACTTCTATATCTCTGAGATGTAGAAGAAAAACACAGAGATCATCATCGGATGGTGGTGAGCCTCGA
The DNA here is from genome assembly GCA_026184515.1 of Peronosclerospora sorghi. NCBI lineage: Eukaryota > Oomycota > Peronosporomycetes > Peronosporales > Peronosporaceae > Peronosclerospora > Peronosclerospora sorghi. Next base: position 6,719,354 of record CM047584.1, on the reverse strand, counting down.
AAATTCACCGGACCAACACAAGGCACCGGAATTGTATAATCACCAATAATATCATAAAAAATAAATTATTCTTCCTCTCTCTCTTACGCTTATTATATTTACTTATATTTTATATTTTTTTGAAAGTATCTTCATTTCTGATAATTTTCGTAATATATTTTTTAATTGATATTCATTAATACAGCCATAAAAATTTTAAATTGTTGTTTTTCAAATAATCCTTTTTTAAAAAAAATTGTTGAAGTTTTTCAGGTTTTTAATATCAGTAAATAATAGGAGAAATTACACAGAATTGGTAGGTTTTTCACGGAAATTCACATAATGGGTCGGTTTTCTATCTTCTGTATAGTAACATCCATATATATATATATATATATATAAAGAATTGAAACACAAAGAATTGATGTCGCTCCGGCGAGGGGTCAATGGCTCTATGCATCCTTTGAGGACATTCTGCAGAATAGAGACAGTCTTACTCTTGCTATCACACCCTCCACCGTAGAAGTAAACTATCCTGGCTCGTTAATGGGGTCGGTCATACCATTGCCAATTATCCACATTAATGACAAGAGAGAATCATAGGGTATCACATTGGCTAGTACATTTTGCACCTCTGTTTGTCCAGTGTAGATTGTAACTTCTGGCATCACTATGAACTAACGAGACACATAAGCCGCTTATCCTGTCAAGGTTAACTTGCGGTCCATTCACTGTCTTAGAACGAGGGATCACTTGCGCAGTAGAAGTAGAAAGTAAAAGTGTATTGAGTGTTTAGAACTGGATCCTTCAACACTACGATGTGTATTAACCTGACAAACGTCAACCGCCTCTCACAGTCCCACCTGTTCACGCTTCCCATTTGGTCGATCGTCCCGTCGCGGTCCCTCCCAGTCCCATCTGTTTGCAAGTCCCATTTGGTCGATCGTCCCGTCGTGGTCCCATATGCCACGTCGCACGGTAATCAGCCAATCAGGTGACACCGTACCATGGCATTGCATTTGGACCTTGAAACCTGTCAAAACGATAGTTTCTAACATTCTGGCACTACGTTCTTCATCAACTTGAAGGTTACTGAGTCACGGTCGCTTTGAATCCTAAATATCCAACTAGAGAAGCAAGTACTAAGCTGTAGATCATTGGCATCAAAAGCTATCTTCTCGGGAGAGAACTTGAACCAAATCAGAGACTACTCAAAGTGAGGTTTGGCAAGGGCAACTAGAGAATTTATCACTACCATCTATTGACTTTACCAGATGTTGAATGCTTTTTCCCTCTGCACAAGGGTACGCCACTTTACCCTGGAAGAGATCTTTGCATCTATCCCTCTATAACCTCGGATCAGTCATTATTGCGTGCAGCTTCAATATGTGGTTACCGGCAGTTCCTCGTACCAGGTTTTGATAATCCCAAGAAAATTGCAGATACCACGTGCGGAGTCATAGGCATTGATATTGAACAAACTACATGCATGCGTGGCGGAGGCTTTCCCTTGCCCCATGACCCTCTGATATCTGTTGCAATAACGACTTGGGATAACCGCTACTTCTGCAGGACAACTTGTGGTATATTTCATCCCGATTCATTTTCAGTATCAGATGGCTACGACGTTGCAAGGTTAAAAGACTCAAATGAACTAACCAGATGGATATTACTATGGATAGAGATAGAAGACCCGGATTACGTGGCTAAATACAATGGGTATAGATTTGATGTCGGGAGAATATGCAGTGCAGCAAGCGAGTTTGACGAGAGAAAGTTTACTTAGGGGAATTTAGGCAGAAAAGGAAGAGGCAGGGACTTAGTCATTGATGGTTATACTATGATTGACACTTATTGTTTTGTAGATGAGGTTCACAGGAGCGATTATGAAAGTCTTGGTGTCGACGCTAAAGTTCGTTCTCGCTCAGTTTTCATCCTTTTTGGGAAAAGGATTAACGGAATAGAAGCCTGAATCCGGGGATATCGGGGCGGTTAGGGAAAAATAGGAAAAAACAGGTTGAAGCTGGCAGTAACAGTAAAACCGACCCATTCTGTGAATATCATAGAAAACCGACCCATTATGTGAATTTCTGTGAAAAACCGACCCATTCTGTGTATTTTCTCAAATCATAATAATTTTAAACAAAATTATACTTATAATTTTAAGTAACATAATTTTTTTAGAGATAACGTCTAATATGCCCCTGTTTTGGCCCAAAAATTCTAAAATGCCCCTCTTCTTAAAAAAATCCTAAAATGCCCCTGTTTTCGCGGTGCCCTCCAATCGCTAAATTTAAGGCGACTATTTAATGAAACATTAGCTTGCCAATCATCTCTAAGTTTGAATGTCGGTATTACAGGGCCATATTAGACGTTATATCATGTTATAAAATATATAAGAAGTGCTACATGCACTAGAATGTAATTTACTTGCGACGAGTGAGAATAGGTAAATGAACCTTGAGGTTCCGTCGTAAAAAATCCATTCGTAAGCCATAAACTCAATGGCAATCCTGTTTCGTTACGGATGACACATGGAGCCGTTTTGCCTCGCATCGTGTCGTCGTCTGGTATCCACTCCGCCACTGTTTTTACTCGCATTGAACTGATTCATGAATCGACCATCGCTGCTGTTCATGTTCATGTTGAATTCTCCAACAAAGGCATGTGAGGAATCCATTTTATTGCCTACATGACCATACCACATAGACCACACAGCATTAGCGTTGACACTTTCGGAACCATCATTGCGAGCTCGATCGTTTCTTCCTAAAAAAAACTATGCAAGATAGATCTCTGAGTTACCTATACGATAAACGAATCGACACGTTTTTTGGTCGTAGTGGCAGCTCGATCAAGCACTGTTGTACTTGCAAGCAACACACGCGAACGGGCACGTTGTGTGAGGTCTACAAAGAGACGTTCCGAGAGCGAGAGCAATCGGCACAACGAACTAAAGACAAAGAAGGTGGGCGCACGGAATTCGGCAAAAGATACGCTTGGATGCGTGCAGGGGCCGAAGATGCCTGCCTTCCTCGCTTGACGCTGGAGCTTTTGTTTTTCTCGCTGATGTAGATCCAGGAGGGGTTTCAGACCAAGGCTATGTGGATGGTAATTAACAGTTTAGGTTTGGGGTATTATATAAGAGATAACGTCTAATATGCCCCTGTTTTGATGATTGGCAAGCTAATGTTTCATTAAATAGTCGCCTTAAATTTAGCGATTGGAGGACACCGCGAAAACAGGGGCATCTTAGGATTTTTTTTTAAGAAGAGGGGCATTTTAGAATTTTTGGGCCAAAACAGGGGCATATTAGACGTTATCTCAATTTTTTAGTTAAATATCAGTTTTATTTTTTAGCAAATTTAAATAATTTTCGAATAAAACAGCTTCTACAACAATAGGCATAAATGCATGCTTTACTCCACAAATTTCACTACATTGTCCATAAAAACACCTTCTCTTTCAATAAACATTGATGTTTGGTTTAAAAAAATAAAGCTATAGTTAATAATAAAGATAGGAAAGCGCTATTTGCCCCCCAAAAAATTATTAGAAAGATCTGATTGGATGAAACACAAGCAAATCAAATCGAGAGCTTATCAAATTCATTGATGCGCTACTCAAACTTTAACTCCTTATCTTTTGTCATTCATCTTCTTTCTCGTTTCTTATCTCAAACATTCATATTCATCATCACGCTACTCAACTAACTCACTTGTCCCTTTTTTCTCGTTTCTTTTCTTCGGGGTAGCGCCAACCGTAGCGGAACCTCTTGCATATGGATATTGCGTGATTCCAGCAGCTTATCTCTCGTTACTCTCGTTACTTCTTGCTCGTTTCACTCTCTTCACTCATCTCACTCACTCTTAAACATAGTTACATTGCCATGTTATACCAGCAAAAAGTGCAAGCCCTTAGCAGTAATACCATACACCATATGGACGACCGAATAGACAGTTCGAGCCATAGAGGAACGTCCAAAGGAGTTCCAGTAGCCAATCGAGTAGCGCCTACCATAGCGGAAACTCCCTGCATATGGATACGTGTAACGGCAGCGGTACGTGATTCCAGCAGTTCGGATAAAACCACCTCCTCCACCAAAAATTAGCTCAAGTTGCTCCTTGTTCGACGGCACAGGCTCCTTGTCCGCTAACAAAAACACACCAGGTGGAGTCTGTTCCTTTGATGCATCTTCCAAAGCAGAGGTTGCAGGAGGATCGTCGGCACGAACCGTGGTCATGGAGACCAAGACAACCAGCAGCAAGATAGCCAAACGCTTAATCATGACGAGTAGACTTGGGGTGAAGGGATCAAGTGTTGACCAAAGCGCAGAAAACCAACTGAGCTACATCGAATGGAATCGAGCTTACAATTGGAGAAGAACCAATAGCTACCCGTCCCAGATAGTCCAATCCGTGGATTTCATGAGAACATGCCATTAATGCGGAGACGAACTTAACCAGCGGCTCAACTCAATTTCTATCAACAACGCTACACCCACACATGCTTGTGTTTATGCACGTATAGAGGGCAACAAAACGACAAAGTAAAGGTGCCTTCTATTTGTTAAACCAACTTGAACTAACGCAGGAGTGATCTTGGCTGGTGCCAAGTGCAGACTTCAAATCTGTAGGCCACTACATTAACGTATTGGTGAAATATCACAAAACAAATAATGACAGGAATGAGTGGATCGGAGTTTGATTGGCTGAAATAATTTTTGGGAGGGCAAATAGCCAAAATGGGGGGGCAAATATCGCTTTCATAAAGATATTTAAAAAAATATCTTTATTTAAAAAATAACATTTTAGATTTAACCTCTATACTATTTATTGATTCACTATTATTAAGTCATTTTTTGTGATTCAATATAATATAGATATTCATCTAGATGAAAGTGTATTAATTCCAATGTTTTTAATTATTGGTATCTGGGGATCACGAGACGTACAATTAAAGCTTCTTATTTTTTTTTCTTTATACTTTATCAGGTACATTAGTTCATTTATATTCTTCACAATATATGTCGACTGATCCTCATTTTACCAAGATTTATGTCATATTTATCGTTATTTACTTTTTTTTATGAATATATTACTAGCATAGTGCCCCGTTGTACCAACGGGGCAATAAATTTCATATTTGTAACACTGCAAAGTGTAAATTGGGGTTGACCTGAGAAAATTGCGAAGTCGCGGCAAATAGATATACACTATATTCTATATTTCATCTAATTCAGCGCATCTTCATATACAACGTTTCTCACTTTATACCTCGCCGTCATTTAATCCTTCCTGACCAATGGACTGAGATCAATATCCGATTCTACGTAAGTCAGGCTGGATGCTATTATACGTAAGTCAGTCAATTCCAGCCAATCAAAATGAGAGCTACGTACACCAAACATATAGTCTATTGTGTATATCGAGCTACGTACACCAAAAGACGGATCGAATTCTATTATATATATAGAGATGACTAGTAATAATTGTCTGCAAATGTTTGCTTATTTGCATACAATTATTACTAGGAACTAATCTATACATATAAAAGAATTCATGTCACGCTGCTCGACCGTCGGAGCGTTATGATTGGCCAAATTATTAGTCCAACAAATCATCCGACAATGGCAATGAGCGCGGAACCTTTCGTTGCTTCTATCATTTACCCAACAGACATATACTCCATCATTTCTATTTCCGCGTTTTTATAAAGTAGTTGGTGGATGTCCTGGCTGCTGGGCACTCGGAAGGCCGCCCTGTGGTGGAATCAAGCAGGAGGAACCGCGTTGCGCGGGAGCGTTACGCATACCGCACGCCACAGCAAATTCAACTGGAGAACGCACGTCGTCGAGCAATGGCGGCAGAACGTCTTCAGCTTCAGGCGGCCGGTGTCCCTGAGCAGGAGGAGGTCGCGCAGAACGAGCAACCATCACACGGTACCACTCAAGAAGAGCCCGCGGCAGAACTCATACCAGAAGAACATCTTGCGGACATGCGCCGTCAGCAAGAAAGAGTACGCTAAGCCCCACGACGTGCTAACCTTGCCCATGCCGTACCAGATGTACCTCTTGCCCGGCGACCATTTGACGGCAGTGACGTCAATATCCGTCATACACTGGGACGGATGGCGGTTATTTCCTCCTTTTGCGGGGCGAAAAACTGGCTGGAGGAGCGTAACAGGTCTATGGTTGCCAACCTGCGGTTTTCCATATGCTGTGCGGAGGGAAAAATATCCCTACCTCCGATCGCACAACCGCCGCAACCTCTACTCGGAATTCTTCAAGATCAAACGGAAGAAGCGAGAGAGTTCCGTAAGCATATCCGTGCTTATAACAATGCCCTAGCTTTCACTTCCGTTGGGGCTAGCATTCACCAAATCCTGACACAGGGAGGTGTATATACGTATCGCCTGCAGGGTGAGCCGTATCACCGAATTGGTAGTCTCCTTCCTCCTAGAGATGTGCACCCCAGTTCGCGCAACTTTACATCTCGGATCCACAGATGCATCTCGAACAACGGATGCAGCGGTACGAGAATATGAACCCTCAAACTGTTCAGAATCTGCAAAGCATGCTTCACGACCATAACCCCTACGCTCAGCTGTAAGACAATGCGCGGCGAAGGGTTATGGACGAGCCGTCCAACCAGCTATCAGTTAGATTGTGGCACTCCGGAATGCGGATGCTCGCCGATTAAATGCGCCAACTGTTGATGAGATCGGTGCAATCATGGTTGGGGATGGTAACAATCCGCTATCCAGTGAGAGGAACATTGTGGTGCGTACGCAAGGGGGGCCATTACAGCGGATCTATACCCTCCACCCCTCTACTTGCCAATGCACTACGTGCTGCTCTTCCCAGACGGACGGGATGGGTGGAACCCGTGTATCCCACTGAATGGCTACACTTGGAACGGCCTAGAATTTGTGGCCGGCGAAAACGCCACTATAGGACGCGGAAACTCCAAGCGCGTCTCGATGAGCCATTTCTTCGACTACCTGCTACATGTTCGAAATGATGAGCATATCTTTCAAGCAGGACGTCTACTTCAACAAATTATGGTGGACGGTTACGTTACAACGGAGGAAAACACGTTGCGTTTCATCTTGAAGGACCATAAAAACCTACGAATTGACCTTTATAGCGGGCTTCAAGATGCAGTCGACCGGGTTGACACCGATGCTGCATAAATCGGCCAAAGATACATTCTGCCGTCGACGTTTAACGGGGTACCTAGACAAATGATACAGCTGTATCAGGAAACGATGGCATTGGTCCGAAAGTTTCGGAAACCAGATATTTTCCTTACTTTCATCTGCAATCCGAAATGACCAGAAATCACCGCTGAGCTATTACCGGGACAGACAGCAAACTATCGCCCGGATTTGGTTAGCCGGGTGTTTCGCCCCAAGCTAAAGCAGGTCATGGAGGATATGGAAAATGGTTTATTTGGATCCGTCAAGGCGAAAATCCACGTGATTGAGTTCCAGAAGCGTGGGCTTCCGCATGCTCATTGTTTGGTCATTCTCGACGACCAATTCAGATTGCGTACACCGGAAGAGGTGTACAGCTTTGTGTATGCCGAAATCCCCAACCCTGAAACACATCCATTGGCATACGACACCGTGACCAGATTAATGGTTCATGGGCCATGCGGTGTGGAAAAGCCAACAGCTCCATGCATGGTAGACGAAAGATGCTCCAAAAGATATCCTCGCACTTTTTCTGTGGAAAATGCATGGATGGGAACGGATACCCCGTTCACCGGCGTAGGGAAGGCGTCACTGTCACACTTCCCAATGAACGACAGATCGAAAACCGGTGTACTGTGCCGCATAACCTATACGTGGCAACGAAATACGATGCACACATCAACATTGATGTCTGTTCGACCATTCAAGCTGTCCAGTATTTGTTTAAATACGTTTACAAAGGGCACGACCGCACTACGGCAGTTGTCGAGGGTCCGGTTAACTAGATTAAACAGTACGTCAGCGCACGATACGTGTCGGTCGCAGAAGGCATTTGGCGGCAGTTTGAGTTTAAGATGCACGGTGGATCACCAGCAGTAACAAGGCTGCAGGTGCATCTGCCCGGTCAACAGGCGGTTACTTTTGCCGTTGACGAAGACGTGCCAAATGTTTTAGCACGCGCCGCTGAACAAAAGACGAACTTGGTGCAGTTATTCGTCATCAACCTTACATGGTAGATCGCACGCGACACCCTGTACGCGGACTTCCCAAGCAAATTTACGTGGGATAACCGGCGGAAAGAATGGAAAATTCGGAGACGGGGTAATTCCGTCGGTCGGATGTTCTTTTTCAGTCCGTAGGCTGGCGAGCGATACTTACATCGCCTGCTCTTGACTGTAGGCAAGGGTGCTACATCGTTTGAGGACCTCCGAACAGTGGATGGTTATCAGTATGACACGTTCAAAGCAGCGTGTGTTGATCGGGGCTTATTCGAGACGGAAGAAGAATGGGATCGATGCCTCCGGGAAGCGGCTGTCATGCAGACAGGATCGCAGCTGAGGTCACTGTTTGTGAAGATCTTGGTTCACGGTCAACCAGCCGCGCCGGTGTGCCTTTGGAAAAGCCATCAAGAACATCTCTCTGATGACTGCGCGTACCAACTCCGGCGAATGGGGGTACAAAACCCAACCGATGACCAGATCACAAGCCTTGCGTTAAACAGGATTCAACAAGAGCTTTCTGCAGTTGTGGAGACTCTTGCTGATTACGTTATTCCTCAACCGGCAATTGCCATGGAGGATTTGGAGGTCAATAATCGACTTCTGCGGGATCAATTGGACAATGACATCCCACTCCTCGTGAGCAGCTGGGTGATATTATACCCACTCTCAATGAAGAGCAACGCGCGGCTTTTGATTCCATTGCAGCGGCAAGCCAATCAGGAGAAGGAGCTGTATTCTTCATCGACGGACCTGGTGGAACAGGAAAAACCTTCCTGGAAAACGCTATCCTAAAGGAGTTGCGCTCCAGGGGAGAAGTCGCTCTGGCGGTTGCATCATCAGGCATCGCAGCGCTTCTGTTAGAGAAAGGGTGGACAGCAGCTCATTCTCGGTTCAAAATTCCACTTCAGATTACACCAACTTCTACCTGTGCCATTACAAAGTCGACCGATCTTGCAGAATTGATCTGTAGCGCGAAACTCATCATTTGGGATGAGGCGCAAATGACAAACAAAATGGTGTTTGAGGCTGTTGATCGAACTCTTCGCGATTTGAAGGGTGTCGACAGGCCATATGGCGGAATCACGATGGTCATGTCCGGAGACTTTCGGCAGGTTCTGCCTGTCATCATCAAAGGGACTCGGTCAGATATTGTGCTGGATTCCACCAAGGAGTCGCATCTGTGGCAACATGTCGAAGTCTTTCGTCTGACTCAGAACATGCGGACTATTGCAGCTCCGACGCCATCAGTGGACTTGAACGGATTGACGTTTGCACAATGGCTTCTCGCATTGGGAGAAGATCGCTTTCCGAAGATGGGCGATCAGCACATTCGTTGCCTTCCACCTATGGTGTGCAGGTGCGACGGTGTACGGGGAAGAGATGCTCTAATAGACAAGGTTTATCCAGGCATCAGAGAAAGACAAGGTGGCAGTGCGTACCTAAAAACAGAGCAATTCTTGCTCCGCACAGTGCCGAGGTATCAAGTCTCAATAGCGAGATCCTTCAAGCTGTGCCAGGAGAAAGTCGCCAGTTTGTGGCGGCAGATTCTGTTGTAGACCCTGCTGGTGCAGATATCATACCAGTCGAGTATGTGAGCAGATTGGAGCCAAACGGTTGGCCACCGCACACACTATCTTTGAAGATAGGTGCACCGATCCTTCTGCTTCGCAACTTGGATCGCAAGCACGGACTGTGCAATGGAACCCGGCTGATCGTTCGTCGTTTCTCCGCACGGATCATCCAAGCGAGGTGATGACCGGGGATCACGCCGGACATTTAGCGTTCATCCCCCGGATTTCTCTCATCACAGAAGATGCTGGGCTTCCGTATGAAATCAGACGGCGACAGTTTCCTATTCGATTAGCATACGCAATGACACACCAAAGCTGATGGCTTTTGAGGAGCCCAAAAAGGAACATGAAAATAAAGACCAAGGTGGAGCGGTAAAAGCACCAGAAAGATTTCGAATCTGAAACCGCGCAAGGAATTCACGGTTCAGTCAGAATATACTGGTTCGAAAGTGATTTACAGGTTTGTGGTTCCAGATCCAAGGTCTTTCAAGGAAGAAATGAAAGCAGAAATTCTGATATGTAGAAGCAGGCTGAACATGCGAGCTAAAGTCTCGCGAAGAACTAGGTATTTGACCCTTATAAAACGTCGACCTGGAAAGGAGCCACCAAATTGAAATCGGATTGTACCATTGAAAGGTGAAGGCCCGATTAGTCGCGAGAGGCGACAAGCAAATTTATAGCAAAGATTTTTGCTTTACGTTTTCTATCGTCATGGAAACAAATAATGTAAAAGTGATTATCACGATGGATTAAATTTGAGGTGTGCTTGCCCGGCATGGTGATGTTCCAAGCGCTTACAAGAAGGCAAAAACTGAAGGTGGATACGATTCTACCTCAAGAGTACCACAAGGAATGGAAATCACCGGAGGTGATCTTGAGATGTTTGGAGTGGAACCAAAATATGAAGTGCGCTACAGTTACTCAGAAATTTGTATGGTTTGGAAAAGGCTGGAAGGCTTTGGCACTAGCTGTTGTGTGAAACTTGCAAAGAATAGAGTATACGCAAGGTGTGACTGGCACATGTGTTTTCGTGAGCAATGTAAACGGTGAAGCGGTTTTAGTTGTGTATATGTCGATTCTTTTGGTCACCGATACTACGGACCAAGTTCTTTAAGGGATTGAAAGTTCTCGAACTAAAGGATTTGGGAAGTGTGAAAAATGCTTGGTCATCAGGATTGTCAAAAGGTCCGAGTGAAGGATACACTATGGAACAAGAATCGACCATCGACGAATAGCTGAATACCCATCGATTTTCGAAGGCGAATTCAGCAAAAGAAACTTTGCTGGATGTGAATGATGTTAAAGAATATGGAGAACTGTTGCCGGTAAAATCACGAGAAAATTTGCCCATGCGAAGAAATTCCAATCTTCAGATGGCAGTCTACTCTGGATATCCCGTTGCACTCACCCGGATATCTTGTTCCCGTGCATCGCATCACTTGGCGCACCCATTCTCCAACCATGGAAGTATACAAAGCGGTGAAGCGCATCATTAAATATCCAGAGGAACGAAGTCGTTCAAGATACGTCTGAAATATGACAAAGATTTACCGATGGCTGTCCGGATTACCTGTAACACGGATGCAGATTGCGCACTGGACAAGGGTTATAGATATAGCATCAGAGCTGCGGTGTTCTATGTGAATGGCCGGCAGTGCAAGAAAAAAACTCGGTAGGATTTTCTACCGCCAAAGTTGAGTTTGTGGCAGCATCAGTGGGTGAAAAAGGAAGCGCTCCGTTGAAAGGAATTGTTTCTAGAAATTTTAGTGCATTCGAAGACACCACTTCTATTGAGATTGACAATCTAGTAGCGCTTAGGAATGTTGGAAGCTAAGCTAGTGCTATAAGTACGAAGCACATCGACATCAAGCTGAAATTCTTAAAGGACTACGCGAAGAAGGTCGTGGTTGATGCGATGTATTTTCCAAGTTTCGAAACGATTGTTGATCGACTGACAAGGGTCATCAACGCCTAACGGATGCAAGAATTGCGGAAACAAATTGGATCAGATTGATGGAGTTATAGTTCAGGAGGAGTGTTGAAGCTTCGGGTAAAAAAAATTTAGAGGTGAAACCGCATTGGATATTGATACCCAAGTCATGAGTTCAAGATTAAATTTAGTAAGTTTACGAAGTACGACTTTAACTTTTCTACGGTTATCTATTCTATATTATAATAGAATTCTTCTCGAATCATGTAGTCGATGCGCGCACCCGTACCTAATTGAATGTCTCGATCCATGTATATAAACGAATGACGGTCGCGATCCCGTACCTTATCGAATTCTAACTATACTATATGTCGGATCTAATTAAATTCCACTTAAATAGAAAGCGCCCACCATACCTTCTCCCTAATTAGGTACCCACCTCCCCTCCCCAATGCTACCGTAGGAAGACAGTCCGCGTTCACGGCGAAACCTACTGGCTCAGTAGCGGCGTGCTCGAGAACATATTTTTAAGATTCCGGAAGAAGAAGAGCAAGGAACGGACTGGCTCGGAGCAGAATACCGACAGAGAGCTGTTTAAACGCAAGAAGAACAAGAATAACGAATCCGACTCGCTCGGGAGAGGCGTGCTCAAGAACATCACAAGATGGACAAGAATGTGGTGGAGTCAAGTTCGAAATCGAATTCATTTGTATCTACAACCTGACCACCACCATCGTGCCCAGCCTTCCAACTTACGGGGGGGGGTACTACGCGGACATCCATTCGAAATTTGGTCCGATCGGCCGCTGCTGGCAGACGACCGGTCATCATCCAGAGACACTTGGTCCGATTCACTTAAGACCATTTCACCTTGTGTACCCATTGGAGTGGGCTAGTTACACACTCGGTGGATCGGGATCGCAGATCGATTTGATTCGGTCTTGAATATGAGACCGTGCTGGCTAAGTGTACCTAGGGCGGAACTCTTCACCCCAGGTACGTACAGACCAGAAACACTTCCGAAAGATAGATTCCAATAGTTCGATCGTCCAAACGATCTAGACCTGACCAATACGAAATAATATAGGGTAGACCAATCCACCGGTCTAGCCCCTGACCAATATAAGAGAAGACCAAAACCGGTCTAAACTCCAACCAATGTTAAAATGCGCCAATATGTCCACGTGAAAACCCAATATGTCCGTGAAACTCCACAAACGATATCTCCACGTAAAGACCAATCCAGTGAATAGCACGTTCCAAACGTACTTGACTTAAAGTGTCGAGATCGCCAAATCGTACTCCCGTCGAGGGACTTCCGGTGTCCAAAGTGCGCGTGCGGCGCGTCCAGAACGGGTATAATAGGCGAGAGGGGATAATTCAACCCCCTGCCCCCAAACACTCCGCAGTGGGCAGAGGCGACTAATGTACGTCAAAATAAGAACGGCGACCCCTTGCTGTGGTATAGACCAAGACCAAAGGACTTCTACTTAGAAAAACCGCAACCAAAAGACTTCTATTCGTAAAAACCACAACCAAAAGCCCTCTATCCGGAAAATCCACAACCAAAAGCCCTCTATCCGGAAATCCACAACTAACCAATAGTACTACCTCCCTATGGTCCCTAATGTACCCACACAAAATTATGTAAAATACCCAAACTCAGGTGACTCACCCAAGACCAGCGTTCTTGATACTCCTTGAATTTGATAGGCTAAAAATCCCCCCTTGTTTGGACCAATCCGAAATTCGACCAACTGCCTTGACCAAAAGTGACCAAATTTGTGGTACACTTACCACATCCGCCCTTGAGTCCGACCTTGTCGTACAACGATAACGGTCAGACTCACCCATCACTCGACCAACTGGACCTTGGTCACTTACACTTCTTCACCATGGACCAACCATCTTCGCCACCTGCGCCAGGTACTTCCTTCACTTCACTCGATCCTCGTATGGTTCCCTTTGACACTAGTTCTTGTTGGTTCTGCAGAAACTCTATGTGCCGAGTCGCCACACCTTGCTTCGCCTGTCCAGTCGGCTCGGTCTGACAGCCCGCGTAACTCTCATGCACTTCAAACATCGGAAGGGTGTCAGACCGAAACCGACACGCGGATGCAGGATATGCTCGCAGAAAACATGCGTCTCAAGACCCAGGTGGCCAACCAGGCAACACGAGGTGCGCATCTTTGGTCTTCATCTTGTACTGTTCTTGACCCTCGTTTGTCTTCAGCTCTCATCTCTCCCAACATAGTCCAGGAAATAGGTGCCTTGGTCGATGCTGATAGGCAGTCTGACGGTCACGCTGACCAGCTTCGACACATTTTGGAGGAGTTGATAAGCGCGCGCCATGAGCTGTCCCGTCTGGAGGCTCATCAATCCCATCTCCGGGATCAACTTGCACTTGCTCGAAAGCAGCATCTGGACGGACAGCTTGATGCGAGCTCGCTGCGCATGCAGGGTGACGACTTCGAGCGACGCATTGCCGAGTTTCAAATTGCGATTCAAGACCAGACCGGGAAGGTCCGGTCCTGTCAAGACAAGTCAGACGCTTGGACGAAATAGTCGGGTCGTCGTCGGGTGGCACTAGACCAGTGCCGCCAGCGCTTGGTAAACTTGCTACCTTCGTGTTCGACTGCTTCCTCCAGCGTAGATTGGTCCGCATCGGCAACCTTAGTCGCCTCGGGGAAAGACCAAGACCTTTTGTAGCAGGACCAAGACCGACGTCGCTCATTGGCTGATATTAAGCATCCCGAAATTACATCAAAATCAAAGAAGCGCGCGGACGCGCCGGGTAGCTCGAGGGCGCGGGGCACTGCGCGCGGACCCGGAATCGGGGGGAAGCGTGCAGTGTCCCATAAGCGAGCCAAGACACAGGCGCTTCTCATGGACTCGGACTCGGACATGGACGACATCTACAGCCCCTCGGAAAGTCGAGCGCCCTCGCGCCGTAGTGCAAGTCGCATCCAGCACACAGGGGTCTCGTCTGAGGAGGACTCCAGCGAAGGGTCCGGCGATTCCGAGTTCATGATCCCCATCCAGTCCAATTCACGAACGAATTTGCGTGACAGTTTCGTCCAAGTGGCGTCTACAGTGGGGTCAGAGCAGAAGACCGGTCTGCCAAGTGAAGCTGCACCAGTATCAGCATCCGCGGCGCCGGCGCCTTCGGTTCTCCCCGGGACATCCGGGCTTCACAAGTACGCCTTATTGAAGAACATGGCGGTTGATACCAGCTCCCTTCCGCCGCGGACATGCCAAGGCGTCGCGTTGAGAAGACCAGACTGCTGGCCGACGACGGCACATGATACCCCGGTCTTGATTGCGCTGAGCCGGTTGCGGACCTCAAGGATGCTTTGGTCCAGCTTGACCGGAAGGACCCCTGGCGTAACCAGTTTCAGGATCAAGTGCAACATCATCCGTCGATGGTCATCGGCCGTCTGTGGGGCGATAGCAAGTGAAGTCGCAGGTAGTCGACCAGATAACTCGCAATACATGTCATCGTTTCTTTTTCATATGTCCAATCGTCAAATTACTTGAGCTAATTTTACCAGTCTCTCCATAGTTGCACCGAACACGTTATCGTAATGAGTTCCACTCCCATCACGAAAAATAGTCATCACATTCATCATTCCGCTATTCCAATCCGTCACAGTTCATCACAATTTCACATCAACTCCGGACCTTCCACATCTTCACACCGGTCTAGACCGACCGATGCTACTGCGTGTCTTGGTCTTGGTATTCATGGGTCTGCATCACTGCGAAGCGATTAAGACTGACTCGTTCTCGTTCGAATTCTCGTATAAGAGCCCCACAATTCAGGTCGAGCTCGTCGACCCAAGTTGATTCATCATGGTCCTTCCATCGGACCAGGTACTCTCGGTGAGTCCGACCGAACCTGTTCTTATTGGTCGACCGAACATCCAAGACCTTCTCCACTTCGAACTCGTCTTCCTCTAATGGTCGTTCCCAACTGTCCTCCGGCAGTAACGCTTCATCGAAATCAAATATTTTTTCTTCGTCTACCAGACAGGGAGTTTTGGGTCGATCCCGAAATATTCTCGGACCAGCTTCAACTTGGACACATGCACAATCGGGAAGACCTTGTAATCTGTACCAGTTGTTACTATACGGGCAGCGTGCTCACCAATCAGCTCGGCAACACGGAAGGGGACGTTCCACATAGCCAGCTTCTTCGCATAGCCCTCTTTCACTCGGTCTAGGTATAGCCATACCCTCGCCCCTGGTTCTATACCGTGGGGTCGGACCTGGTCATTGGTCCGGTCTGCCCGGTCTTGTGTGGCCTGACGCAGCTTTTCGTTGACGACTTCTTTTGCATGCTGGTAGTGTTTCTGGACCTGCATGCGCCAGCGTCGAGCATCGCGATCACGGGGCCGGGTGCAACCGATAGGTATCGCAGCTTCCAATGTCGACCGAGGGTCCCATCCATATGCCAGATAAAAAGGCGTTTCTCCTCGGACCCGATCGGTCGACGAGTTGAGTCCAAACACCAGCCTTTCTGCATACTCGTCCCAATCTCGCTGGTCTGGGTCAGCAACGTACATCTTGATCGCCCTCGTTATGGTCTGCACCATGCGTTCCGCCGATCCATTTGCTTGCGGACGATATGCCATCGTCGCACTCTGTTTCTGGCCCAGCATGTTATTGAACGACCGGAACACCTCGGCCATAAAACCGGGTTCCCGATCGTGCCTGATGACCTCGCTGGCGCCGAATCTTCGGAACACACATTCTTCGTAGCTCTAGGCGATCTGCTCCGCAGACCGAGATGCACTTGCCTTCGCAATAACTAGACCAGTGAACAGGTCTACCCAGATCAGCAGATCAGTGTTGCCGCGCGTCGATCTAGGCATTGACGGTATGTGGTCCATCGCTATGACCTGGAAAGGGTAGGCAGCTTCGATATTTCCGGGCGATCTCCCCTTGATTACCGGTCTACCCTTTCCGGTCTCGCAATCCGTGCAACAGCCCACATATTTCTGCACACTGCGGAAAAGACCTCTCCAGTGGAAGTGGGACCTGATCTTGTGATAGGTCCTGCCTATGCCCTGATGTCCCCCTTCTAGACTCACGTGATAGTGATGAAGGACATCCGGCTGCAGCAACTCGGGGATCACTTATTTCGCCAATCGGTCCCGGTCTGCACTGCCTTGGTCGGCATCGCGGCAGTAATACAATAATCCATTATCATCCACTTCGTAGCTATCCGCGATCTTGATGCACTCTTTCGCTTGATCGTTCGTCAACTTGGACAGTTCACCACGCAGGTAGGTCTTCAGGTTCATAATCCATTCTTTTTCGTCCTGCGCCTTGAGGATCCGTTCCATCCTTAACTGTTGCACTGCATATTCGTTCAAACTTTCCTTCGGGAACGGTCGGCGAGACTTCTGAGCTTTCGATCTAGTCGCGACCATCACATGTACCTGGCCTGGGGCGTTCTTGGGTCCGATCACTTCTGGGAGCCTGTTTATATTCATCAACTCATCCAGAACGGCCTTCTCGGTGATCGTAGCGCCGGTCTGGTCTTGCATGGCCTTGGTCGCGAGGTAGTCGGCGCTTCTGTTCCAGTCCCGTTTCACGTGCAATAGCTTGTGGTTGGGGTGGTCCTTCAATGCCTTCATTACTCGATCATTTAGTGTCCGTAGTCGTGGATCCTTGAAGTTGATCTCTCCGGTGATCTGCCTGATCACTAGGTTGGAGTCACCACATATGATGACTCGCCACTTCTCTTGCTACGACAGCAGGTCCAGACATAGAAGTAGACCTCGGTACTCCGCCTCGTTAACAGTAATATCCGGCGTGAAATCGGCAGCGGCAGCAACTATAGACCATTGTGGCAACTTCCACAATATGGCACTATAGGCGCCGACCTTCTTCTTCACGCTTGCCGATCCGTCAAAAATTAAGACCAAGAGCTCTTCATCATGGTCGACGGTCGGTCGTGGTCTCGAAACTGACTGCCGAGGTTGCTTCCTCGTGGCAATCGCTATCAATGCCTCGTCCACTTCAGACCGAGAGGTGATACTGGCAGATAATGTGCCCAATATCTCTTCCTCGCCCCTGGTGCACTTAACGACCTCGAGGGTCCACTGCGACAAGACCGCCGACCATCTGCCTAGACGTCCGTCCATCCCATTGGCTTATAATAGCCAGGCCAAAGTAGACCGTCTTGACAGGAACTTTATAGGTCGGCCGACCAGCAGGTTGTAACACACATCCAGAATTCGTAGCAACGCCAGCACTTCTTTCTCGACAATTCCATAGTTCACTTGATTTGGCTTCAGCGTCCGGCTCGTAAACGTGACTGGATGATACACACCATCGTGATCTTGCACTAAAGTGGCCGAGATAGCCCACTTACTGGCATATACTATAATGGTCGGTACTTTTTCGGGAGCGAAATGCTTGAAAATAGGTGCCGTCGCCATCTTAACCTTCAACATACCAAAGTCAAACTGTGCACGCTTCATATGATCTTCGGCCTCCACTTGCGGACAAACTGCAGCAAGACCAGAGTCGGCGCCCTCCTGTAAAGTTACCCGGTCTTCTTCGCGCAACATATGATAGTCAACTTCCCGGAGCTCGTACAGCACAGCCGCGTAGATATCAAAGTCTTCAATGAATCGGCTATAATAATTCAAGCTTCCCAGGAAGGACTGCATTGCCTTCAGAGACTTGGGAAACGGGAGGTTGCTTAAAGAATCCAGGTCCTTAGGATTAGCCTCTAGACCATTGTTCGAGACCATATGACCTAAATAGGCGACCTTGGACATACCCCAAAAACTTTTTATGGCGCTGATAGATAGGTTCCAGCGGTCACATGTCTCCAACAATCGTTCAACCTTCTCGCACAGATCGTTCCATGACGAGGCAGGTATCAGAATGTCGTCGATGTACGACCGCCTCCCTAGAACGGACGGTCTTCTTTTCCGATCGGGTTCACCCTCTTTAAACACATCATAATTTTCAACGGGGTCCCGATCGGTCTTGATCTTGAAGTGTCCGTACAATGCGTTGTCTATCAGCCTTTGATAGATCTGGGGTGCGTTCTTCAGACCGAACGGCATACGATTCCACTCGAAAAGACCAAACGGCGTCACAAATGCGGAAATCTCACGGGCTCGATCGGTCATCGAGACCACCCAAAATCCACTTGCCATATCTAGCGAACAATACCACAAGGTCTTGTCGAGGTCTTCCAACAGATCATTAATCAGCGGCATCGGGTACACCATGAGTTTAGTCAACCTATTTACCAGCCGATAGTCGATGCACAGTCTAATGTCAACGCCGTTCTTCTTGATAAAAATTACGATCGGCGAGCCCCATGGCTAGGTCGACGGTCTAATAATCTTCGTGAACAACAGTCCTTTAATGAGATCAGAAAGCTTTTCACGGTACTGCGGAGCCACGCGTTGACATCGCTGGGCAATCGGCTTGGCATCTCCAACATCAATATCACAAATCGCACCACGGGCTGCAGGTGGTAAGGCGTTGCCCTTTCCGATCAGCAGATGTCTTTTCTTCCATATGATATTCTTCAACTGCTCGATCTGGTCTGGACTGTTAAGGTCTTGATCACCCACTTGTAAATCATCCATTGTAACTTCGGGCGAGTCGGCAGACACTTCAGGGAGGACTGCCATTTGGCTTTCCAGCTCCTGAATGTACTGTCCCCCTCCTTCATATATACAGACTTGTTCATCTTCTGGGGCGATATCACCTAGACCATCTGGACCGGCTGAACGCCCCTGGTCTTTATCGACGGGCTGTCCTTCACTGATATCGGTCTGATTAGGAATACCGTCATGGTCCGACCTAGCAATTTCATGTTCCCCTTCTTCCTTTTCTTTCTCCGATGTCGCCTGGTCTTGTGATGACACCACGTTGACTAACCTTGGATCGTCTACTTGATGGTCCACCGTTCCTGGTGACTGCGGCGCCTTTCTTCGGACCAGCATCTTTTTTGGGGTGACATAACTTGGTCTTTCCACTAAAGGTGAGGTATCCTCTTCCACCGACCCATCATCGCTGATAAGATCGGTGGTCGATTGGTACGCCAGGTTTTGCCACTCGACATACCGCCTCGACCCAATCGAGACGAACCCCATCTTCCTTGGTACCTTTCCTTCTGCTAACCACATACCAACAATAGTGTTATTGTCCAGTGTCAGCGGCTTGTCACCGATATTGGTAACACGGAAAAAATCACGTCGACCAGCACTCTTTACGAAGGTCGAGACCCACGGATCGCCCCTGGTCAACCATAACTTCCTCGAACGGAAACCTTTCTCGACCGGGGTATCGGCAGACCAACCGAATGGGATAATGAGGTCTTGATCCCACCGGACCAGATCGGTATACGAACCATACAGAGGTCTTCGACCAGCCAACTGGACCTGCACCTCATCCGGGAGTGTAAGCACTCCATGTGAAAGGTCTAGGCGAATACCAGCTGGGACCATGAAGTCCATGCCTAGTAAAGCGTCCTGTCCAGCCAACTTGCCAACCCAAGCGCTGAAAAAGTAGACCAGCGATCCCGACAAAGTAATTTTCACACGCGTTCTTCCTTCGGTCATATAAGAGTTTTCACCGATCCCGACGCATTCCTGTCTCTGGGTATCGTCTATACGACATGCGACCACTTACGAGCAAAGGCGGAGTCGATTATCGAGACTTCAGCTCCAGAGTCGAACAACATCGCCGCTTTCTGGTTATTAATCTTGCCAAAGGCTTTCGCCTGCTTGAACCATTTATCAGGCGCGTGATACTTCCAGTATCCGCGGGATTCTCCAGGCACCAAGTCCAACTTCATAACCACCTTGGTCCGGAAGTACTCATCGGTCTTCAGACTGTAGACCGGATGGTCTCGGTCGACGCAATTTGGAATAGAACGTGTATTGTCGGTCTTATCCTCCTTGCCGACATATGCATAGATGTGAACCGTAGAACGCTCGGCTCGATCCATATTCCAACCTTGCGAGCGTTCTAGTTTAACATCTTTTCTGCGTCCGGCGGCAGCATCCCCGCGTGCTTGTCCGGCACGTACCACTTGCGTATCATGTTAAAAAATTCTTCAATCTTGCAGTGGCCGACCTCGTGGATCTCTCCACATGACTTGAATACGAAGAGGCAGTGGTCAGTCGGGTGGCCGCGTATCTCTCACTTCTTGCACACCATCTTATTCCAGCAGTTTGGACCATCATGTTTGCTCGACCCACAGTGGGAGCACTTCTGACGAGGTCGGTCTGGATCGGACTTGCTTCCGTTCCTTTCCTTCCGGTCTACCTGGTCGGACTTCGACCTGGTCTTCGGGGCAGGTCCTGCAACATAGACGTAACGATACTGGTCTTCATCCGACGACTCCTGGCTGGATTGACTTCCACTTTCCCCTTCCGATCCCGTGCTGTCTTTGGCTACGATCGCCTTGACCGCTCGGGTCGGTCTGGTCCAGGGTCTCTTGACCGGATCGGTCTGGGTCTGGGTCTTGGATCGGTGGCGACCTGATCCACCAGCACTCTTCGCCCTCATGCTACGCGACTGCTGTAGCGTCCGTAGAGTCTGTTCAACTTCACCCGCGTCCCTAAGACGCAGCAGAGTAAGCTGGTCCGCCAGTTCTTGATCGTCCAGGGTACTAGTGTAGTGACCCACATGTTCCAGAGCAGCACCGTTCGGCGGGTTATTCTCTTTAATTGTTATGCCGGCACGAAGTGCAGCCACGTTCAACCGATGCAAATACTCGATCGGTGTCTCGTCGCTCCGCTTCTGCATATGGTGATACTTGGGGGCACTCGAAAATCCGGAGTTGCAATATTGCCCTTCAAACTCTGCACATAGCTGGTCCCAGTCAGACCAGACATCCCGACCTAACTGTTGGATCCAGTTGGCAGCCGGTCCTTTCAACGAATCCCGGAAGATCAGACACTTTTCACTTTTCGGGGTCTGGTCTCGCAGGAACGCAGACTTGACCCGACCGAACCAAGACCGGTCCTGGTCTTCATCAGCATCCTTGCCAGTGAAGTCCTTGAGGTCGGTCGTCGCGGCCATACGGATGCGCGGAATCGCAGCAGATCCAAAGTCGTAAGCAATGGTGGAGGCTAGGTTATCCTTGCGTGGATTGCCAGCGCCCGTACCGTCTGACCCACAGTGGTCGTCAAGACCGCCGACCGACTCCATGTCACAGTCACTTGTCTTGCTTGGTCTACGCGGTCTGGCCGGTTGCGGCTTGCGCTTCCCTTTGCCGACTTTCTTATCACTTCGAGTGGGCTTGTCCACAGATGTTACCGATTCCATATCCACATCTCGGCAAACATTGGAACTTTGCTGGGTAGACCGGTCTTGGACATGTGGCTGCAGAGGTGGTCTAACCCGGTCTTCCATGAAACGCTCCATCATCGTCTCAAACATGGTTTGGACGTTAGCTGGAGTCATGGGCAACGTGTTGATACCCTCCTTTTTCGGAACTGAGACCTGTGGGGGTCGCTGGAGCCCCGACTGGCAAGCAGCCCTTTGCTGCCCCATGTCCCTTTTTTTGTTCAGGCTGGGCATGGTCCACCCCCACGGTCATCCGCTCGACACCGGTCTCCAACTCTGATGAGCTGTTAGAGGCCGGTGGAGACTGATAAACCGATTCGTCATCAGAACCAATGTCGACAAGCGCTGTGGAGGCTTCAGCGACCTTCACTGCTGCGGTGGGAGTTGGGCGGCAAACCGCCCCCACCAGTGGGACCAAATGGTCGTGGAAGGTCGATATCGACGATTTCAGCCTCGAAGTCTCAAATTCAAATACTTTTTGGACATCAGCGGGGTTCTGCATTTTAATGCCAACCTCCGCCAACATCTCCACCAAGTTTTTTACCAACAGTAATGGGCGATCACTCTGGACCGGCTCGGTAGTGGGACCGAGAAGACGGTCGGGGATCTGGAGGTTCAACACCCGAAAGACCACGTCAAAACTAACAATCATTTCAGCTCAAAAATGTACTACATCTTGTTTAGGTCTTCTTCAGTGATGCCTTCATCTCCGACCTGCGACTTTTCTTCGAGGTCGTCTTCGTCGGCCGGCATTCCCAACCCTTTCTTGGAAATCTTGGGTGGCCTGGTAACCTTGGGGAGGTTGGTCTGATCGTTCTGATCAGCTTCCAAGTATTTTTCGTCTTTTGATTTTCCATCAACTTTTTTATGCACATACATAGGATCAGGACCAAGGTCCTGATCCTTTCTGGGACTATAGCAAGTCATGCTATAGTCCCGATCGGCTCCGGTGGGAGCCTTTTGGGGAGGAAAAATTTTATTAATCTCGATCTGGTCCTCCACCAGGCCATACCGGACATCGCCATCTTTATCGAGAACGAAGACATAAGGTGATAGCTTTTCCTTACGCCCTCTCCAGAACGACTCCAAATTCAAATCTTCAAATTCAATCTTTGATGACACCTCGCAGTGATATCCACGATCACCAAGTGATCCGGGCACGCGCACCATTGTGGTGGAGTCAAGTTCGAAATCGAATACATTTGTATCGAAAACCTGACCACCACCATCGTGTCCAGCCTTCCAACTTACGGGGTGGGGTACTCCGCGGACCTCCATTCGAAATCTGGTCCGATCGTCCGCTGCTGGCAGACGACCGGTCATCATCCAGAGACACTTGGTCCGATTCACTTAAGACCATCTCACCTTGTGTACCCATTGGAGTGGGCTAGTTACACACTCGGTGGATCGGGATCGCAGATCGATTTGATTCGGTCTTGAATATGAGACCGTGCTGGCTAAGTGTACCTAGGGCGGAACTCTTCACACCAGGTACGTACAGACCAGAAACACTTCCGAAAGATAGATTCCAATAGGTCGATCGTCCAAACGATCTAGACCTGACCAATACGAAATAATATAGGGTAGACCAATCCACCGGTCTAGCCCCTGACCAATATAAGAGAAGACCAAAACCGGTCTAAACTCCAACCAATGTTAAAATGCGCCAATATGTCCACGTGAAAACCCAATATGTCCGTGAAACTCCACAAAAGATATCTCCACGTAAAGATCAATCCAGTGAATAGCACGTTCCAAACGTACTTGACTTAAAGTGTCGAGATCGCCAAATCGTACTCCC
Organism: Peronosclerospora sorghi; assembly: GCA_026184515.1. Taxonomy (NCBI): domain Eukaryota; phylum Oomycota; class Peronosporomycetes; order Peronosporales; family Peronosporaceae; genus Peronosclerospora; species Peronosclerospora sorghi. Next base: position 6,695,540 of record CM047584.1, on the reverse strand, counting down.
GTCGAGGGACTTCCGGTGGCCAAAGTGCGCGTGCGGCGCGTCCAGACCGGGTATAATAGGCGAGAGGGGATAATTCAACCCCCTGCCCCCAAACACTCCGCAGTGGGCGGAGGCGACTAATGTACGTAAAAAGAAGAACGGCGACCCCTTGCTGTGGTATAGACCAAGACCAAAGGACTTCTACTTAGAAAAACCGCAACCAAAAGACTTCTATTCGGAAAAACCACAACCAAAAGCCCTCTATCCGGAAAATCCACAACTAACCAATAGTACTACCTCCCTATGGTCCCTAATGTACCCACAAAAATTTATGTAAAATACCCAAACTCAGGTGACTCACCCAAGACCAGCGTTCTTGATACTCCTTGAATTTGATAGGCTAAAAATCCCCAAACTCAGGTGACTCACCCAAGACCAGCGTTCTTGATACTCCTTGAATTTGATAGGCTAAAAATCCCTCCTTGTTTGGACCAATCCGAAATTCGACCAACTGCCTTGACCAAAAGTGACCAAATTTGTGTTACACTTCACCACAAGAACAACGACGTCAAGCTCAGGCAGCGGCAAGACGTGTTTAGCGTGCACGGCAGCTTCTAGAGGACGTCTTGAGCATAAACGGCGTTCCCCTTTGCACGTCAGGAGATCCCCGCAAATTCTGCCTCACTTCGCCTTGTGCTCAACCGGGCTAACGTCTGCTACCACAACTGCGGGGATCTCCATTGGATTGAGGAGCGCGTGAAGGGTCCTGGATCAACGCTTGCACGCCCAATTTTCACGATGTACTGCGACCGTGGCAAGGTGGCCAATATCCTATCATTGGAATATCCACCAGAGCCGCTACGTAGTTTGCTGCTGGATCAAACGCCTGTTTCCCGGACGTTCCGCACCAACATTAGGACGTACAATAGCGCGCTGTATTGCACGTCCCTGGGTGCTAAGTTCGATGAACGGTTTATTCAGGGAGGGGTGTATTCCTTTCGACTCCAAAGTGCCCTGTACCACCGAACGGTAGCGCTGTCCCGGAGCCGGTCAGCCAAGGAAGTTCTCACAGTTGTATATCACCGACAACAGCATGGCTCTTGGTGGCCGCATGAGTGTGTTTCCTCATCTAGACGGACTGATTAACACGATTTATGATGGAATAGACGATGCCACAAGGAACGCACGCGCCTACTTTGTCCACCGTTCAACCCTTGTCTCCCGCAATGACTATTTAGCCGTGATCAACACAGCCGTCCTGAACATCGTTCTGGGGGGAGTTCACGAATTTCTCAGCTCCGACAAAATTGATTATAAGGAGGGTGAAAACGAGATCCCGACTGAGTTCTTGTACAGTCTAGACGTGAATGAATGGCCGCCGCATCGACTAGCACTGAAGGTTTGTTCACCAATCATGCTTATGCGGAATATGGATCTATCCAACGGGCTTTGCAAGGGCACGCGCCTCATTGTCTGCCGGTGTTCCGCACGTGTGATTGAGGCTGAAGTATTGACGGGTGATCATACCGAGTACGTTTGCGCTATCCCGCGCATTGCACTAAAAATTGAGCAATCAGGCCTGCCTTACCCGGTCCGTCAGAAGCAGTTTTCTGTGTGCTTGGCCTATGCGATGACAATAAACAAGTCATATGACAAACGCTGCACAAGGTTAGCATATGTCTCCTAAGGGACGTGTTCTCGCATGGCACGTTGTACGTCACCTTTTCACGGTCGACAGCACCGGAGAACATTTCTGTACTGTTGGAAGCTAGTCTGCAGAACGATGACTAATGCGCAACGTCGTTACGACGACGCACTACGTTGAATGATGTTGAAAAATCTCGCAAAGATGAGTGCAGTCAATGTCCGAGATTGCACACGCAGTCGTTAACACCAAAAATACTCTTTTTTACCCTTTTTTTCAAAAGTAAATGCAGATATACTGTAGTTTCAATGAAAGTTCAATGAAACAGTTCGTCGGAACGACGGGTACCATCCCCTAGTTCTTATAATAACATAATTCATGTCGTGCTTACGATCCCGTACATAATCGAATATCTCGATCTACGTATATAACAGAACGATGGTCGCGATCCCGTACCTAATCGAATATATCGATCAATGTATATAACAGAAAGATGGTCGCTATCCCGTACCTAAACGTACCTCTCTATCTTTCTATACATCAGAAATAATTAAAACAGAAATAATTGATGTAGCGATCCCGTACCCAATCGAAATCGAACTATACCATAAATTGGACCTAATTGAATTCGACTTTACCATTGGTTATTACATATAGCGCTTATAGAAATGATCATCTGTAAGTATGGTCTTACAGTGCGTATAGAAATTATCATCTATATGTATGGTCTTACAGCGCTTAAAGCAATATAGCCCACCTACCATTACGAATAATCAGGTGTATAGCGATTTTTTTTCAATTAAAACTAATTAATAAAAGTCGGTTTACACCTCCTGGACAAAATATCCTGTCAAAAGCGATACGACGGACCTTCTCGCGCATTAATTCCCTTCAATTCCACCGCAACCAGAGAGTTCACGTTCGCGGCGAAACAGACTGACTGGGGGTGGTGTGCACGACAACGTGCTCATGAGACGCCCGAACAACATTCGTGGCGAAACCGAATGGATCGGGAGCGGCGTGTACGACAACGTTCTCTTGAGACTCCCGAACAACATTCACGGCTAAACCGAATGGATAAGGAGAGGCTCGCTGTAAAACGTACTGTTGAGACGCAAAAGCAACAAGAACAACGACGCCAAGCTCAGGCAGGGGAAAGACATTCTCAGCGTTCACGGCACCTTCCGGAAGACCGCTTGCGCGCAGATGATCATGTTGTCCGCGTTGCACGTCCGGATATCCCCGCAAATTCTGCCTCACTTCGCTTTGTGCTCAACCGGGATAACCTCTTCTGCCACAACTACGGGGAATTCCATTGAATTGAAGAGCGCGGGAAGGGTCCTGGATCAACATTGCACGCCCACTTTTCACGATATTCTGCTGTATTGGCAAGGTGGCCAACGTCTCACCATTGACACAGCCTACAGAGACGCTACGGAGTCTGTTACCGGATCAAACACCTATTTACCGTGTGTTCCACATCAACATCAGGGCGTACAATTGTTCACATCCCTGACTGCGAAGTTGGATCGACGTTTATGCAGGAGGAGTGTACCCCTTTTGACTCCAAGGTTCTCTGTAGGATTGCTGTTACCGGAGCTCGATCAACTAATGAAGTTATCGCAGTTGTATTCACTGATAGCACGATGGCGCTTGGTGGTCGCATGAATGTCTTTCCTCATCTAGATCGGTGCATCATGGACATCTTATCTATCAAGGATTCCTACCTGTGGATGTGCGTGAACGTGTTTAGCTTACGGCAAAACATGGGTGCTGTGAACGCCAAGCCAATATCGGACCTTGGGAACCGCACCTTTGCGGATTAGCGCCTTGCACTGGGAGAAGATCGTCTGGAAAAGTTGCCGCAGATAAGATTTCTTGTCCGGCGTTGATGGTGATCGACGATCAGACATTGAAAGGACTGATCAACACGATTTATTATTGCATAGCTGATGCCGCAAGGAACGCACGTGCCTACTTTGGCCACCGTGCAATCATTGCCGTTCGCAATGACAGTGTGGCATAGATCAACACAGCCTTCCTGATTATCGTTCCAAAGAGAGAACAGAATTTCTAAGCTCCGACAAATTTGACGATCAGCAGATTCCACACGAAATCTCGACAATGTTCTTGGTCCGGCTCCATTGCTGCCGCATCGACTGTCACTGAAGGTTGGCTCACCAGCGGAATCTAGATCCATCAAACGGGCTTTGAAACGGCACGAAACGCATTTCCCGCTGGTGTTCCGAACGCGTGATTGAGGCTGAAGTCTTGACGGTTGATCACTCCGGGTATGTTTGTGTTATCCCGCGCATTGCACTAAAAACTGAGCAATCAGGCCTTCCTTACCCGGTCCGTCAGAAGCAGTTTTCTGTGTGCTTGGCCTATGCGATGACGATAAACAAGTCAAGTGACAGACGCTGCACAAGGTTGGCATATGTCTCACAAGGGATATGTTCTCACATGGCCCGTTGTACGTCGCCTTTTCACGGTCGACAGCACCGGAGAACATTTCTGTACTCTTGGAAGCTTAGTCTGCAGAACGATGACTAATGCGCAACGTCGTTACGACGACTACGTTGAATGAGGTTGAAAAATCTCGCAATGGTGTGTGCAGTCAATGTCCGAGATTGCACACGTAGTCGTCGACAGCAAAAAAGTAAAACTCTTTATTTTGTTTTAAAGTAAATGTAGATAGACTGTAGCGTCAATGAAATTTCAATGAAACAATTCGTTGTAACGACGGGTACCATCCATCCCCTACTATAATATTCTTTCCTTTTTCACTTCTAGCATCGCTCGATCCAACCGGATCAATACGTTCAGGTAGTATGAACTGAATTTTTCTACATACTCCAATCCTCACCGTTTTCGCTCGTCAAGAGCTTATCGACACTTAGCAGAAGCAAGGTTTTTTTCGTGGCAGGGGGAAAATATCCGCAAATATTACTGCAATTTGGTGTGTGAGGAAAGAGGTATACCCAGGCCTCTTCATTTAAGGGACACCCCTTAAATCCCCTGTATAGGCCATATAGGGGATGTTTAGAAATTTATTTAGGGTAAAATAAGGGACACCAATAAAAAAAACTCCTTTATTGACTGTTTACAGCTGGGAACGCAACTTTTTAAGCGTCTGAAACTGCTTGCTATGCAAAATACCTTCCAAGGAGAAGTATCTTAATGATTTTCGATAGCCATTCTTTTCCCATCCAATTATCGAAAAATCGGATTCGACCGGTGCTGTATTGGGAAACGCTGACGCCAAGTCCCCACAAAATTGAAAGAGAGCTGGAAAGTGATCTCCGGCTCCTGCTGTCATCCAGCCGACAGCGAAATCAGTATCCGAGTTATTGCAAGAGTCCGTTGCCCGTTTAAATGCAGCCTCTTCTCGATACTCTCGTAACAGGCCAAAAAAATCTTTTCCCATCTGATGAAATTGAATTGCTGTTAAACTTTTCTCCAGCCGCGGCATTTAATCGCAGAGTATTCCATTGTATGCAAGTAGGTCAATTTTAACAAGCTGATTCGGAAGTACTGGAGGCAACTCATCTCCTGCTTGATTTGAAAAATCACGCTCCACCACAATATTATGAATTCCATCAGCAACATACACAAACATTCGAGCCACTGCAACAGCCAATTCGTGGAATGCTGTAGAGTCCATTGCCGCCAGTTTTTGAATGTCAAACAGATTTAGACCATCCAAACAAGAACGAGCATGATCATGCGACAAAGAAAAGCTTCCGCATACTTCAGAAGTGGATCGATCGATAGTGGTAAGTTGTTCCACCGTCAAAGGCCCCTTCATTTGAGTCATCCTGCAGTATGTGTCAATCAGATACAACGGCTTTGCGCGCTGCTGACAGCAATGTTGTTAATCCTTGCAATTCAGTAAGAATGGCTTTAGCTTCAAGCGCAACAGCATTCACCGCAAAGAGAAAATCCACCATGTTATAGGAGGTGAACATGATGGGTTCTTTTGCAACAAATGCTGTCTAACTGCAACAATTTTGTTTGTTAACCATGAAGAGCAGGTGGTCATCGAAATCCACCTCGTGTCGGACACTTTGTTGCACGTTGTTTGCATGCAGGAAATTAAAATTTGCTGCCGCCGCAGGTGACCTATCAAAGCGGTTAAAGCAGAATAAAAATCTTCCTTGAGAGCTTCCTTAAAACACGTTGCATAACGATGTCAAACTGGTGCAAAATATACCAAATTCGAATAAAATTTCCAGTTGTGCAGGCACCACTTCTAGTTGCAAGCCCTTGGATTCTCCCTGTAATTGAACGAGCACCGTCAGTCGATGAGCTGACAAGAATATCACGCCATGCTGAATAGAGAGCGTCCATAATTCGACAACCACATTGAACATATTCTTTCATGTATGCGACTCAAACAGTGGAATCCCTAGTAAATGAAAGTTTTAAACATTCATTTTAATGGTCAGTCGAAGCCGAACATCCAGATAAGACATTCCATGCAAGGTTGAGATATCTAAAGCCAGATAAAAGCAGTAACCGAATTCAGAGCTTAATGAAGAATTTGAAGGGATATAGCGCAGACCACTCGGACATAATTTGACGTTATCAATTCGTAGCAACTATTGTAAGATGAGAGTCCACTTTCATCCCTCACCAACTGAACCATGTTGGTCGCCATACGAAAGGAAGCTCCAAGCGCAACACATCCACTAACAAGAGAAAATCGTTTTGCTGTTTTGATGGTAACAACATACATACCATGTTCAACATCATCGTCATCATCAACCACTTCCAAAAGCTCAAAAAGGCTCAATGCTATTGCATGGGTGCAGCCGTTTATATAATCTGAATGAAATAGCAAATCCCCAATTATGACTTCCACAATGTATCTGTTGACCAAAAAACAAAGCCCTCCTTTTGATTCAAAATGGGATTCCAGTTTGTTGACAAATGGTAAAGCAAAAGCTTGAAAGAACTGCTCCTTCTCCCCAGCTGATCGCAAACTCTAATATTCTTTCCACTTTTCAGGATGTTGGTGAATCAGGTGCCGAACGTAGTTATCTGTTCGAAAGTGATCGAAGTATTCAGTTCGCTCAGTAACCTTTCGCTTGGAACCAGCCTTTTCTTTACGCCCAAATACGATGTAAAATCGACAACAGACGGAGCTGACTATTCCAGATGTAGGACAACGAGCAGCCAGCTGAAGACCATACTGCAACGCATGACTATTAAGAAATAGAAGATCCTTTTTCGACTTCTTCTTTGGTGGCATTTGGATCATTGAAATTCAAAACGATGGTCTTACGCACCGTTGATAAAAAAAATAATTAAGGGACATGCATAATTTTATTTAGGGGGGGAATAAGGGACCAATCTATCAAAATCCCGTAAATAAAAAGGCCTGGGCATACCTAATATCGAAATGGACCCTTTGCGTAATTAGTCTCTATTGATTATTAAGCAAGTACCGAAGTAGCTCCTCCGCATCGCGATGTCAAAGACGAAAGCTAATGAGTACCGTGCGTTCTTCTATTTCTCGCTATCGACTGCCTTAACTTGCTCCGATACTCTCTCGTCGCGACGCAGTCGACGTCTTTCCCGTTCACTCTGCGCTTCTTCTCGCTCTAGTTCCTCGCGAACTAAGCGCCGGGTTTCACGCTCAGCGTTCCTCACTTCTTTCTCTGTTACATTCTCGACCTTGCGCAAGAACTCTTCCCGATTTAGCTCGGCTCGCTCCTCCACCGAAAATTCTTTCTTGCGTGCCGCCAATTTCTCCTGATGCTTTTCCATCTTCGCCAGCTGCTTCACTTGCAATCGTAACGACCGTTTCCGCGGAATGGCCTCTAAAATCGCGAGACGAGTCGCTTTTTCAAGTTGCCGCGCCCGTGCTTCGTCCTCATCGTCAATCTGCTCGATAATAACTTCTAAATGATCCAACAAGTCCTGCTCGCCACGAATTTTACGTCCACGAACATTCTTCAATGCTTTCAACATGGCACGAAACGCGTCGTCTCCTTTTGCCCACAGTGCCCATTGTTGCGTCACAGGATTCAAGCGGTATAGTCGCCGCTCTTCATAAAACTGTGGAAAAAAATAATACAAATTTCCCCCCCGGTCGTTCCCCAGTGGCTCCACTCGAACGTCGTCGTCCTCCATCTGACGCATATAATCCCTGCTTTTCGCCATCGTAAGTCATTGGGGACGCCAGGATGGACCTATCAGCGTGGTACGTACGTGTTACTTGGATCGTCCACAACAGCTTCGCACAAATTCAGAAGAATTTTGCATCGTAAATCAATTGCCAAGTCCGCAAACGACTGGTGCTACGATCCAAACGCAAGACAATACGTTAATGGCGTTGAGAAAGCTACATACTAGAGAAACATATTCCTACGCGCCTTAAGTGGACAGACCATGCCCAGTGTTTCCAGACGTGCCTTTAAGATATCGAGCGTCAACCACTCGTCGTCTGTAAGTTCTACATCCACTTGATCGTCCGTTGGAGTGTCCGAGAGAATACTACGATCATCGTCTTCATCTTGCGAAAACGTTTCGGGAAGTCGCTCGCCTGCTTTGCGCAACAGGGCGTACCATTTATTGTACATGTCTAGGTAATACGTACGCAGCTGTTTGTTCCACCATTCGTACTTGAGTCCGACCCCAGCACTCAAACACGTTCGTTCGCTCTTTTTAAGCAATAACTTTGTAAACACATCTTCCAGCACGGGACTATCCTCGGGTTTTAGCAACGCTGCTTCGTACTCAAGCAGCGTATTGGAAAACCGCAGCGTCAAGGGACCTTGGAGCAGCCAGAGAATGTGACACGCTGCGGGTAATTCCCATCGCGACCGCAAGACACTGAGTTCATCAAAATCTATGTTCGTGTGGTTCCATTCCGCTCCTGTCTCGACAAAGAATGGCGAATTTAGCGGCGCATTTTCCTTGGTCTTATTCCTTGGCGTTCGTATCTTCCGTTTAGATGCGGCATTCGCCTTGGCAACACTAGTTGGTTTACTCTTGGCAGCGGATTTCGTCTTCCCCTCAGTCTTTTTGGCGTTCCCAGCAGCTTTTCTCGTAAGTTTCGCGCGTTTTCTGGCTGGCGTCGTACTGCTATCGGCTGCAATCTTTTTTTTCTTGCTTGTTCTAACTTCCTGGTCTTGAAACGATTCGGTATCCGCCATTTCTACATCTAAAACACCATTCCGTTTCCAATTCAACACCGCCATTAACACGAGACGTACAACGCTACCAAATGCATGAAAAGACCTGTTCGCGGTCCGTTCTTCGAGAACGTACATTTTTTGTCATCGTTTGAATTGTGTTTAATGGCAGTGTGGATCGGTACAGTCGACGGCAAGGTGTCTTCCCCCGTCGTCACTGCATCCGACTCTCTATCCTCTTTTTTCACCGAGCTGCTACGAACTGCTGCCTCTTTCTTCCTCACCACATGACTTGACTTCTCGAGTTGCTTCGCGCTGTCTCTTCCTCCCTTTGACGCAACCGACGTCGGCGAAGTTGGCTTGCGCGCTTCACCTTGAGCCATTTAGAGATTCTAGGCGTCCGTTTGTCGCGTGAGGTATATAGCACTCTATTTTGACCAATCATCGAGCATAACGATACATATATATATACACACACACACAACTTGTCCCTATCCTCTCTATTTGAACGTTGCACTTTTGGTCATATGATGGGGCGCTTTGGTTACTTGCGCACGTTGCGGCACGGTCGCTTGTTTGTCAGTGCCACGCACCGCGACAAAGGGATTGTAACCTGCTTGTTTCTTCGTAGCGTAACCAGCTCGCGCTCCATGGCGTTGCGCGTCCTCCTCGTGCTTCAAACGAAACTTGGCGCCTTGAATCTTATCACTGACTATGGCGTAATCGAAGCCCTTGAGTCCACTCTCTTCTTCTTCCTTTTTCGTTTCGTCCGGATCCTGAACCGTCTGCATGAACATTTCGGCACGATCTTTTACTTGAGACGCCATGGACGGGTCGAGTGGCGTCGTTTTCCGCCGCTTCGAGCGGTGAGGCAGGTGATACGTCTCTGCAATTGACGGTGGAACGTGTGGCTTGACTTCCGCGTCCTGCTTCTCACTCGTGCGAGGAACCTCCGACAATACTTTACGTACCGTTGCTGTTGTCTCAGCTCGTTCACACTCGGTAATTCGAAACGTGGTACTCGCAACGAGAGCATTTACCTTCTCGAGCAGGGGAGCTGTTGGATCGTTCGTGTTTGCAACATTCATTCCAAGCGCCATGGACTGGACGATATGTTCCGTCGAAACTTGCGTCATACTCGCTTTACGGTGACCAGTTTTCCAAGGTGGATACTCACGATGATCGATACGCTTCAAGCTGGAGGAAAACGCAATCTGTTTTTCTCCCTCTTCGTTCCAGATCGTTCGCGCTGGCTTGTCATCGAGCACCTGTGTCCGCTTTTCCTCTATCTTTGACTCTTGCTCACCAAATTTGGTCTTTTCTGCAGCAATCAACTGGAGAAGCTCGAGCGCATTTTTACGAATGAGCAAGGGTACAGGATGACAAGCACGAAAGAGTTCGTCCGATCGAAGAGGCAGATGCTTTGTTAGTTTCATTAACACGTGATTCGGCATCACATAGACAACGGATTCATCTTCTTGACGAGCAATGCGATCACGCCATTGGTACAGCGCCACAATCACATGTTTCTGAAGGTCCGAGAGCATGCGAACATTAATGGTGCTCTTGAGTTTTTCCCCCAGCGCAAGCGCTTCGTCTTCCGTGGGCTGCGGTTTCTCATATACATGCAAACAGAGTTTACTGGATTTCTGGAGCGTCTGAAATAGCAGACTCTGCTGACTTTTTCTTCCAGCCTGCACGAGTTCTTTCTTTAGACGGTCGTAGATAAACAATAAGTAGCGCGTATCTTGGCGCGCATACTTGATCATTTCTTTCTCTAACGGACGGATTCGCCAGTCTGCGAGCTGATACTGCTTGTCAGCGTCAATGTTGCAGTGACGTTTGAGCATGTAGGCTAGCGAGAAGCGAGGATACTGTAGTAACCGAGCTGCACGACCTGTATCGAAGAGGTTGACAATATAAAGCCCAAGATCCCGCTGGAGCCAGAGGATATCCATGTCACTACCATGTAACACCTTGACCTTCTCCGGGTTACAAAAGACCTGATTCAACACCTGCAATTGGTTGCGGAGCGTTAACGTATCGACCAAAAAATCTTCCCGTGCTATGGAAATCTGCATTAAACACGTGAGGCCCATGTACGATCGATAGCTGTGGTGTTCCAGATCGACCGCAATCACACGAGCGTCCGCAGCAGTCAGTGATTGCATCATCTTCGCCAAAGTTTCCTCTGAAGAGACCCACAAGTACGTGGCTTCCTCCAGATCAACTCGCTCATATGGCTCATTCGACGCTTCTACTTGCCACGGTGCATATTTGAGTGCTCGAATCTCCCGATAATACGGATGACGCGACGCGCTCTCGTCCTCCTCCTCTTCCTCCACAGACACAACAGCTCCTTCCTGTAAAGCATGCACTTTTTCCCGCAATTTCGACACAAAGGGGACATGGGAATTGTCAATTTTCTCCTCAAATCGCTCTTGCGGCTTGTCATGCGCGCCTCGCGCGGTCTTCTTCTCGGTCACGTCTTTTCTTTTATCCCGCTTGACTTTCTTACTCTTTTCAAACATTTGCGGCTTGTTCTCGAGTTGTTTCCGCTGTAGACACTTAGTAGACGAGCCCTGCATGAAGAGCGCCAAGTGCTTGGATGCTTCGTCTAGTAACATATCAGTGTAATCTGTAATGTGCGCATCGGGTTCCGGTCCATCGAAAAGCTCGTTCGCTTCGTCGTCATCGCTGCTTTCGGCTCCATTTTCTCTCTCCACATCCGTCCCGCGACGTTTCGTCAAGAGCCGCACAAGTGCTTCAGCTTGAGCGCCTGCACTCTTTGCACGGGACGCAAATTCTGGACAGAATTTCGCGTGAAAATGAAATCCATCGTCTTCAGATGGAATGGCATTCGATGCTTTTACAGCGAGCAGCACCTTGCGGTACAAAGCGTCGACGAAAGCACCTGCATCCGCTTTCTCCTCCATTGAATGTTGTTGGCACTGGGCCGACGTAGCCATCATAGTCTACAAACCTCTGCTTTCGTATATACCTTCTATATACTATTCGTTTTATCAATGATGATTGGGAGAACACGTACCTGTATAGTATGCTATTCCTCTCACATTCGAATTGGATCGTGTACGTTACCTTCAAGCAACGTTCACACTTGAGCTACTACTACCAGCGAGACTGTCGCCATGTTCCTGAGGCGGTCACACTACCACCTTGTTCGGCATCTGGACCCACTCGACGCGCCGCTTTCGCTTCCGACACGCCATGTTCTTTCCCGCTTGACCTCGACGCTACTCGGAGCAGAGACGCCGTCATCAGGTGTGCAGGCTGTGAAGCTGAGCAAACCCGTCGTCTGGAAGCGCCGGAAAACGAAAGCAGCCACGAAAAAAAAAGCATTGCAGAGTCCACTGTCTGCTGTAACATCGGAAGAGACAAAGGTATCTCTACCCGTGTCAAAGAAAAAGTCGAAACTGAAGCAAAAGCAGCGGAAAGTAAAGTCTCAAAAGGAGATAGAGGAAGAGATACTGAAGCGGACAATGGCACAAGGAGGTTCGAAAACAATGCCAGCTGCAAGTGAGAGGGAAGAAATGCCAAGTACAAAAGAGGAAAAGCAGCCCACGGCTCCATCTAAGACGGAAACGAGTGGATTGACTGTTCCAGAGGATGGAGTGGTACCAATCCAGGAAGAAACTTCGTTGGACAACGTCAAGACGGGAAAAATTACCATGACGTTGCAAGAAATCGCAGCTTTGCAAAAGACGTTACCCGATGAGAAGGAAATTGCGTCGCTTATTACGAACCTTCGTCGTGTTTCGTTCGAGAACGCTCATAAGTTGTTTGATTTGTACCGTAACTTTGGGAACCCGTACTTGGATGAGAACTTTTTGACACCAGGCGTATTGGCGTGCTGTGATGCAAAGAAACCAGCGGAAGGTATCCATATTGTTCGTGATATGCTGAACCAAGGACGTAAAGTGGATGAATCGACTCTACGAACATTGTTTAGTGCGTGTGACGAAGCGTCCGCTGCTGAAGAAGTGATTGAACTTTGGGAGTTAATGGAACGAGCTGGCATGAAACTCCAGTTGGCAGACTATAACCGATTGTTAGACATTTGTTACCGGGGAAAGTATTTAGATGGCGCGATCAAGGTGCTCAAGCAACTTCGATTGTTACGGCCAATCTCTGTACACACTTATATGCATTGGCTATTACGTGCGTCAATGGTATGGCGATCGGATGCCTTCTTCGACATTTTGATGGAGATGCGGCTTTCGGATGTTGAGCCAGAAATTATGTCGCTTACGTCATTGGAATCTGGACGCAAAGATCGGGCGTTAACCGTGATGGAAGGTGTCCGAGCCGTCGGATTAGACCCTTGTTTCGCCATGTCATCGGTCTACTCGTCCATGCACGCGGCTGTTTATCACAATGGACCCAGTTACAAAGCCTTGACAAAGAGAGATATTAAGATTGCTCGCGAGAAGTTTGGGGACCTCACGCCCATTGAGCAGGAATGGCCCGTGAGGCCCATTCCACAAGTGCTAGAGACGCAAGCCGCTGGTTTGATCCTACAGCAAGAAACATTTCGTCGACTTAAACGACAGCGCGTGAATTATATTGATGAACTGTTGCAAATGTTGCCCATTACGACGAATATGACGATCAATTTGCGTAAACAGTTATTGCGTATGTCCTTATTGGTCAATACACATCGTGTGCGACGGGATAAAGACACGATTTGTGAGGAATATGGCAGTAGTCGTAGCCTGATTGAACTCTCGACAATCCACAATTATCCGCCTGTGTCACTCCTGCGAGTGATTCTTCGCGCCAGAGGCAAGAGTCAAGCCGAGATTAAGGTATGTGGGATGGTGGAATGGAATCGTTTTTCATTGAGACGTTTGTAAATATGATATGTTTGTACTTGTGGCAGAATGCGCTGGCAAGACCGGCAGAATATCTCTCGAAACGTGATCAGCACGAATTGCGGAAAGCGATTGAGTATGACAGTGTTCACAAAAGTGACCCATTCATTGGCACACCCACGTACAATGCCAACTCATTAGAGCGAGCAACGGAACATTTTCTGAAAGCCAAGGGAATTCGTCTCAAGTACGTTGTTGTTCACGAGCAAAACAATGCACTGGTTACTTACCATTGTCTTCTTTTACACAAACAGAACGCAGCGCGAATTATGCGCCGACCAAATTTCAAGTCACGGCCGCCGCGTCATCTCGCCCGATATTTTGCTGCTGGACCCCGTGATCATCAACGGTGTACCTATCCGATGGATTGATGCGAAGAATTATTATGGAGCTCATATTGTGAGTAAACGATTGATCTCGAACCAGCTTGCGAACTACGTCAAGGAGTGGGGTCCTGGTGCGATCGTGTTTGGCATGGGGTTTAGTGACATGTTCTCACTGCCTGGTGTCATATGCCTGGACACCACGCCATTCCCTAAAACGCGCAAGGAAGCCGCCAAAGTTCGCGTCAAGTCGTTTCTGTATTCCTGTCTCAATGTTTTTCGTTGGAAGAAGCACCTGGGCAGCGAGCTGACGCAGAATTATGACGAAAGTGCGCCAAATGCGACGTCGTTAAGAAATAAATGATTAGACTTTCATAACGAAACGTCACTTGTTATACTTGACCAACTTAATACAGTGCAGCGGCTCGTGTTGGTCGTCTGTTCATGGCTTCTCTGGTAAACTTAAGCACCATATTTGGGTACCAATCCAAAACAGAAGGCCATTTCCTTCATGAATACGCGTGCGTCCATTGCCCCATATCCGCCAAGCTTGTCAATCTCTTCTTCGTTAAACGTTTGCACGGCATCACGACGTGTCTGATCCTGACAAAAACTAGTGTACATGAGGCGTCGTGGAGGGTATTCGCTCTCCTGCTCCGGATAGTTGTGGTTCCACTTTTGATAGCTCTGCAGCGGTTGCAGCGGATGAGGCTTTGATGGCTTCACCATTCTATTTCGAGCACCTGTTACGATGGACACAAAAATCTTGCTGCTGCCATCGTCTTGCTGTGGCATTGCTAGTTCCGACACGAGAGACTCCATCCAGGAATCCACAGGCAGGATGGAGCCATCGGGTACGTGGGTGTGCAGGAAAGCCAGCGCTTGTTCGAGTTTCGGGTCCTTCAGTAGAGAGAGAATGTGATTCTTGGTGCCATTTTCCTGCTCAGAGACTTTGTAGACCGCTTGAACCCCTGCGTGCTGCGCGGCTTGAATTGCCGACTCGGAAGCGCTGTAAAAGAAAATGGGCATCTTTGGATACCTACCATCAACAAAAACGACTCATTTTAGCACCAAATGGGTACAGATCGAAAAAAATGATACGATTAACGCACGCTATGACTCCCTCTTCTCCTTGAACGCCAAGTAGAGTCAACAAGTCACTAGTGTTTGAATCAGATAGAACGAGGAAGCCAGTACAACCGCGCGACGCCACGTCATTGAGAGCTGGTGAGTTGGTCGTGACAGTGTTACCATCGAAAAAGACCACGAGAACTTTTTGCGCAAGGTGGTGCATTGGCATCGTTGAAGTATATGTATGCTCAGTGCTTTTCTTGCTTCACAAATAGAGTAATTACAAGCAGGACCCCACGGAGTTTCCATAAACAATTCACAGAACCCCACTTTTTTTAAAAAAATTCACAGGAACCCACGCTTTTTTCTCTTGGTATTCTTCATAGGGCTGGAAATTACAACTTCAAAGTACGACACAGTTATATCTTCCAATCAATAGCATTGTCTTTGCCCTTCATCTTTCTCTCTAGAGCAAATATTACGGCGAACAAGTTGCGACTCCAGTGGTAGGGGTAGAGACCCCTGTGGTTTAGCGCGAGGCGCTTCCAAGCGAAGAGACCCGTAGTTCGTCTCTTTTGCACGTCGGAAATGATTCCGACCACGCCGTTGTAGGTGAGACCGGCGAATCACCGGTGGTAGAGGTAGACCCCTGTGGATAGGCGCGATGCGCTTCCAATAGATGGGGAAATTGACTCCCCCCATCTGGGTCCCGGGATGAGTCCCGAGGCCAGTAGTCAGCATTCCTATCGGAAGCTGAATAGTGTGACAGGTGTTGTCACACAAGGCGTAAGCCTTGAACGGTTGCCTGGGGTAGGCGAACTGTTGTCGTTGAAGGAAATGTCCTTCAACGAGTTTGGAACTGCTTTGAAAGCAGGTGAAATCGACGAGGTTGTCTTATTACGTCCGGAAGAGGAGTTGAACTCCTCATCCACGTGGACGAGTCAGGTTTGGTGCAAACCAAACAGGCATTGAATGCCCGAAGCGGCCTCAAGATCCTTGCGGATCCTGAGGACCCTTACCATTCCTTACTAAAGGAATTTGGAGATGTCATTAGTGACAACCCGCCGAAGGGGTTACAACCGGATCGGGGAGTCCGACATGAAATTGATTTGGTTCCTGGAACCAAATACTGCGTCACTAGGCAGTGGCCTCTACCAAGAAGCAATGCGACGTCATCGACGCATTATTCAAGGGGAAAGAAGAGGCAGGGATGGTACGGGAGAGCAAGTGTCCCATTCATCTCCCACTTTTTGTGTTCGTAAGCCGAACGGAAAGTGGCGCATTGTGTATGCGTACAACAAGCTGAAGGCAGCTACTGTACCCATGCAGACTCCGATTCCTCGGAAGGATGTCCTCCAGAAGAATATGGCGGGCTGTACTGTGTACAGTGCCTTAGATCTGGTGGACGGGTATTATCAGGTGCTCATGCGAGCATCCGATATTCCGCTGACAGCGGTCAGCACGCCTAGTGGCATGCTGTGGGAGTGGCTTGTTATGCCACAGGGGTCTTCAAATTCACCAGAGACTTTTAATCCCTTGGTGACTCAACTCCTCCGCCCTCATAGAAAGTACGCTCAGACGTACTTCGACGATATATTCGTTCATAGTCGCGCGGAAGGCGACTCTTCTGATGTTCAGACGCACCTAATACACCTTCGAGCTGTGCTCGAATGTATGCGAGAGCATAAACTATATGCAAACGCATCCAAATGTATTTTCGGTGCTGAGGAAATTCCTTTCCTCGGATGCTTCATCGGTAAGGATGGAGTGCGGGCGGATCCCGCGAAGGTGAAAGCCATTGTGGAGTGGCTTTCGCCTGTAAATCTTAGAGATTTACGAAAGTGGCTTGGATTAGCCAACTATCTCCACAAGTACAGCGAGAACTACGCTGAAATGGCGAATCCATTAACCGACCTTCTTAAGAAGGATGTTGATTGGTGTTGGGAAACTGAACACCAAAAGGCTTTTGAAGCGGTAAAGGGGAGCTTGTTGAAAGCTCCCGTTCTTGCTCTCCCAGATTCTGGGAAACCATTTAGTTTCGTCTGCGACGCCTCCAATTTCGCAATCGGATGTGCTTTGTTACAAGCAGACGATGCAGGAAGGGAACGCGTTATCGCGTTTGAGTCGAGGCAGCTTAAAGCTGCGGAACGGAATTATCCCGTTCATTACAAGGAGCTACTTGCAATGAAGTATGCTCTTGTCAAATTTAGGGTTCACCTACGCGACTCAAAGCCGTTCGTGGTTTATACTGACTACGCGTCCTTACGGACAGCGACGAAGTCGCCTCATCTCTCCTAACGGATGGCCCGTTGGCACTTCTTCTTTGCGGAGTATAACGTTGAGGTTAAGTATAAACCTGGCAAGCAGAACGTGCTTGCAGACGCGTTGTCGCGTCGTCCCGATTACGAGCTCGCTCACGCGACATTCATCACCTCGTCTGTGGTGGATCTCATACGCAAGGCGTATGAGAAAGACCCACAGTGTACGGCGCTTATCAGCGCGTTGGGTGGAAAGGGACTTGGCTCGTCTGAGCCAACCCTGTCAAGTCGAGCTAAAGCTCGTTTCACCGTTACAGGTACTGTGACGGTTTTCTATATTATAGCACGAGCGCGGAGGACACTCCGCGGTAGTTGTTCCTCATAATGACGAACTATAGTATAGAGTCCTCTTTGAGGCACATGACGCCCCTACCGGGGGTCATTTAGGTCGGGATAAGACCTACAGCGCTTTAAGCGCTTTGTATTGGCTGCCCAACATGTATAAGTGGGTCGGTGCGTATATACGCACCTGTGAGACGTGTCAGAGGGTTAACCCCTCTGCAAGTTCAGCTGCGCCTTTGGCGAGCTTGTCCGTTCCAACGGAGTGTTGGAAATCCATTATTATGGATTTTATCTTCGGTTTTCCGAAGGATAAGGACTGGAACACCGGCATATTGGTCTTTGTAGACCGTTTGAGCAAGATGGATCACCTGGCGGCGGTGCCAGAGTCCATTGATGGACAAGGAACAGCAAAAGCGTTCCTAGACCGTGTCTTTTGACAGCATGGTCTACCCGATTCCGTTGTGTCGGATCGGGACCCCCGTTTTACGGGACAGTTTTGGGGAGCGTTGTTTAAGGTGCTGGGCACCAAGCTCCTCATGTCCACTGCGGATCATCCGCAGACGGGCGGTAAAACGGAACGCGTTAATCGCGTTGTTGAGGGTATTCTCCGGAGTTTATGTCCGGATTATCCGAAGAGTTGGAGTGAGATGCTCCCGATGGCCGAATTCGCTATAAACAATTCGGTCCATGCATCTACGGGGTTTACCCCGTTTTACGTGAACGGATTAGCGAATCCGAGGGTTCCGTTGACGCCACGTGTGTGTGGATCAGGGCTTGAGGGGGGAGGATTCCCTGATGTCATCCCTGTATCTGTGCGAAATCACATCGATAAGTTCTTTTCGGCGCGCCTTAGTGTCTTACGACACGTCTGCGATGCCATGGCGGAAAGCCAAGACAAGCAAAAGGAGCAGGCTGACCGCAAGGGGTGTAAAGGTGTACAAAGTAGGATAAAGTGTTTTATTAAACGCTAAGAATCTTCCTACACATGCAGTTTCCAACGTGTTGCGGAATAAACTGCGCCACAGGTTTGTGGGGGCTTTTAAGGAACTAGCCCGAAAGGGCTTGTCGTATACCTTGGACATCCCGAAGGCGATGCGTACGCATATAACCTTCTATATGGGTATGCTTAAGCCATACCAAAACCCGGAGGCGGGTCCCCTCTTGGAGGAGGGTGGGAAGTCGGATAGCCGAAAGGCCGAAAGGCACGACAGGTCGGAACATCTCCGACAGGGTCGAAATACAACCCTGAAGCTCCGCAACGAGAGACTCGAGGGAGGCAAGCCGCCCCTCGATGCGTTCATTCGCAGTCCCCTCGTCGCGGAGTCCCTCCTGGGCATCTAGGATTAGACGGCTGTGTCGATCACAGCGCTCGTGGAACTCACGTCGCAATAGCGCGACCTCCTCCTCCAGTCATCGATACGGGTACTCCACATTAACATGTGGAACGTCTGATGGCACGACGCCATCACCGGGGTGAGACCCAGTACCTGGTGAAGTGGAAATGTTATCCACATTCCCAGAGTTCGTGGGAGTCCGAGACTCCCCTGCGGAATGATTGACGTGACGTCGTTGACGCTTTCGAGCGGGAGAATCCCACTGAGAGTCAACGACCAAAGGGGCGGAAGAAGCCCCTTCACTCCCAGTAGCTGGGAGTTTTCCGGAGGCAGATGCAGAGTTTGCATTGCTCTTCGGCACCACATCGAAAGCAGGGCGCGTGTAGTAAGATGCAGGTTATTGTCCTTGCGCTTTGGCCTGGGCATATGCCAAGCGTAACGCCCTCTCTACCCGAACGTCGGGTTCGGAAAAGCTGTTGTACAGCGAATCAAAGTTGGGGAGGCGCTTCTCCCCTTCCTCCTAAGCGCGGAATGCCCGTTCGGCGTCCTCGACGCTTTCTTCCCGTAGGAGAACGAAGGGAACCTCGCGGAGGATCTCTACGAGGGAACCGCGTGCCTATTTCCTGAGGCGCGTTCGGTAGGACTTGGCAGTGAACTGCTTGGGCGTTAGCAGTTTGGCCCGGAGTTGTTTCCGGCGCGCAATTTCACGCGGAATTACAGCCGCTCAACCAGGGTTATAGGAGTCTAAACCCCTCTTGACCTAGTTCTTATCCTCTTTTGAGGGTCACGAGGTCCCATCCGTGCCGGTACGGCATGTCGGGCTTCATGAACAGAGGACAGTTCATTGGTGACGGTCGCCTTCGGCGACCCGAATACATCATCCGTAGTTGGTAAAGGTGGCGATCAAGTTAGTGCGTTTTCCCCACGTGTGGGAAATGAATTCGATGACCTACATCGCCGTTCGGCGCTGTCGGAGTGGTCAGCCTTTGGGGAGATATCCCCAAGGGCATCCACCTCCGAGTTATCGGAATAGTATACCTCCTCTTCTTGAGGAGACTCCATTGCACCACTAATGGTGCTCATGGTTAGCCAGAGGGTCTGGCAGTGGGAGTTCTCCAACTAAAATTGATTTATTGCGTAAGCAATAGTCTTAATGGGGGAGGATGTAACAGGGTTACAATCTGGTTACATTTAGTATGTGGTGTACGTGAGTAAACTACGGTTGGGGTCAGTATTGACCGGTCCGAAAGGTTCTGGACCATTGGTTATTTTAACCACTCAGGGCAGGAGCCCTTGGTGGAGGCGTGGCAGCCAGTCACGTGTTAGTACACAGGTGGTGTACACTACATTTTAGCTAGGTACGAATTTAGTAAGTTCTAATTAGTATTACATATAGTTTACATTAGTTTAAAATAATTTAGGCTAATTACATATTAAATATACATTCAGTTTACATTTCACTCAACCGACTACCAGACGCACGACCTCGACCGGTCGCGCGTGTAGTGAGTGCAGTAGCGTAAGGGGATTTCTCCCCTTAGCTACCCCCTTAGTAAGGGAGCCTTGTGTTATGGGTTTAGCGAAAGCTAACAGTAAACCAAAGTGTAATCTTGGCCCCGAGTAAGAGAGTTCTCCCTTACTAAGCCCTTTTATAAGGGCGTATCGGCTAAGTAGCGGGGAACGCCACTTAAAGGAAAGTCTTCCTCTTGCGCTAGCCGCACCGTGCGTGTATGCACCGGCTACAGGGTCACCACTACCTTCCGGTCTAGCTTCAAGTACACCTTGAACCCTTTAACTTCTTCACTTTTTCCTATTTTTATTCCAACCTGCGCTCTGTGTGCCAACGAATTTTTGCCTGGGTTCCGGTACACTGTACACGGATACCCAAAAGCGACAATCTCTCCAAGCCGTAGATTCTTCCCGGTTAACATCTCGATTGGCGACATCTGCCTCGAGTTTGCACTCGTAGGACTTAGATTCAGGATGTACGCCGCATAGTCCACTTCATCGCCCCAGAAAGACAAATATAACCCACACTAGAAAAGCATACAGCGCTCCATATTCATGATTGTCCTGTGCATCCTTTCAGCTTTCCCGTTACTTGCCTGATTTGCAGCTTCAATGATTTGCCGACCAATTCCTGTCTTCTCGCAAACGTAATCCATATTTTTATACTCCAGTCCTCCATCCGTCCGTAGAATATGTACCTTGCACTAAAACATTCTCTCAACGAAAGCAATGAAGTGTTCAAACTTCTTTGCTGCCATGTCCTTGGTCTTTACCAGGAACACGCGTACGTAATTAGTATTGTGGTCCACAAAGTTAATCATATACCTATTTCCCAGCCTGTCCTTCGGTGCAATCGGACCTTTGAGTTCCGAACATATTACTCCACCCACCCTGTATATGGGCGAGTGCTCTCCGGTGTCTTTCTTGGACTGTCTCCCTTTATTCTGTTTTTCTTGTGCGCATGTCAAGCAATTCATTCTTTTCGTGTCCGTGAGTTCAATTCCAAAGTCCGGGTCTTTAGCCAACTTTTCGATCGCTTCGTAACCCAAATTCACCATGCGCGCATGGAAGTGCATCAACGTTCCTCTCTGAACGTCTTTATTTTTGTTTATCTCAACTTCATTTTCATGCACCGCCACCATGACGATGTCACCAAAATTCTTCTTGGGTATGTCGAGTCGAACACAAACTGTGAGAACTTTATTCACCTTCTCGACGTCGAAAATACTTTTTCCAGTAGCTTGGTACTTGATCACCCGCTTACTATTCACGTAAGCCAACTCTCAGCCCTTTTCTTCTAAGAGTCCATACGATAAAATGTTACACGCCAAATTCTCCACGTAATACACATTTTCAATCTTGATCAGTCTTTCAACTCCACCGCACCGCGCGTACACCTGCAATTCGCGATTCATCGCGACCTTCAGCTTCTTACCATCAGCTTGATAACACACACCATCCACTGGTTCTGTATTCCGTAGAAATTTTGAGTCATTCGTCAGGTGCATGCTTGCACCGCTATCCAAAATCCACTTATTACTCGAAACGTTAGCGTAATCTCCAGTAATCGTAAGCGACAAATTCACATTTTTGCCACCCTTCTTCGTGCAATTCCACTTCAAATGTCCCGCATCTTCACATACGTAACATTTTCTTGACTTGTCCTTCCTTTCTGCCACGACGTTCACTGTGCCTCGTGCCGCCGTCCTTGGTCTTTTACCTTCATGTTCCACTGCCTGCGCGAACTGGCAGATCTCTTCAGACTGCCGTAGGTAGTCCACGCGCGTGTAATCATAACTCGACATTAATACATGCTTCAGATCTGGCGCTGCATGATAAATAACATTATCAAGCACCAGAGCATCCGCGCGCCCCCTACTGCTTCCGCCACTGCTAGCAAATACAAGTAATGCTCCGGCCAGGATCTTGTATAACACTTCCTCGCCAAAACTAACTTCATCGCTTGTGCCGACGTCATCTGCGTATGGAACGTCGTCAACATCTTATCCATAACATACCACAACGCGGGAGTCTCACTCCACCACGTTTGAACCTGGCGGTTGTAATATCTCTCCGCCGTACCAGATAGGTAGTGCCCCAGGAGATCGACTAACGTCTTCACTCCATGGGAACCCACAGGATGCCTCAGCGATACCTATCTGGCGCAAAAACTTCCTTCCCCACGGGCGAAAACCCGACCCGAGTCCCCGGTACACTAAAGTACCGTCGAAGACTCTAATTTGAAGCTTGCACTGCTTCGGTGAGGGCGTTCGCATTACCTGCTCTTGTGCTACCGGCCATGCATCTATATTCAACCCTGGGTTTGCGTACCCCTGTCCTGGGATGCCCGCCTGCGCACCGATCTGTCCGGCGTCGGCTACGCCACCTCGATCGAAACAATTCGCACCGGCCTTGCTGAGATGCCTAAAGCTCATTGCAGCTGGATTAACTGGCCTATACACAGCCTTATCCTCATGGCTTCCTTCCAAAGAAGCCATGCTCATCTTAGTGTCCCCTTTGGGGGTGTGATACACACAACCCCCATCGGACACTGCTCCACGAGAGTTTTACAGCTTCCCCAGCCGGTCTGTCAGCTCGCGGATGGCTGCTAAAATGTCAACCGACCCCGCATTATCTTCGACAACAGCGATTTTCTCCTCGCTGTCTTCACGCCCCTTACTTTGTCTCATAACCTGTTGTTGTGTGCTCTTCCCCTTATCCATCGTATAGTCTTAGTGCAAAAATGCGTAGTAATCACTTGATCCTAGTATACCCTCCCCTTAGTACGCGCAACCTTCGTATCCAGCACTTATACACAGTAACCGGAACCTAAATGCGCGCCCCCACTAAAGAAAAACTGGGGCTACCGAGTGATGACACTTGCCCCTCTCTACTCCTACCAAATATGCCAAAGTGACCAAGCGCACAGATAAAACGGACGCGTGGTTACTGTTAGTTAACCGTGAGAAGAAAATGCAAAAGTGATATATTTAGACTGGACTATTTTTAGTCCGTCACAAAAAATGCAATTTGTGTACACCTATTTTCGACTTTTGTGCGTCGAAGCTAAAACCTTGGAAAACCACAATATCGCAACTTTCCCTTGGTTTCCAACAAAATTAGTAACCGAAGAATCCGGCGCGTAGAATAGAATGCATGGTACCAGCAAGCGGCTTGAGTGTCGCACTCAAGCGAATTCGAACGATAGGTGTTAGCGATGATCGTATATTCCCCAAGGGCTACGTATTGGGGCTGTCAAACCCATTATACTCTATCAACCCCCGAAGGCTTTCGAAGTGCTGACTTAGAAGTTGAGCATTACGGTTGACTGACTGATTGTAACAAAGCAGGAAGGTACGCAATGTAACGGGACTCCGTTACGTAGGAACCAATAGTACCTAAGTTGCAATATCGTTGCTTTAATTTGGACATATACGTCTATCCGGACGATCGATAGGCCTATCCGCTAGTCGGTTCCCAGATCGGATGACGAGGTCCTATTGCCATCGACATCGATATTGTCACATGATCGAACCTGCACTAGGTTTTCCTTCGATATCTGGCTGCTCTTCTAACCGATCGGTTCCTGAGAAAAATTAAACTCCATTACACACTGATCATATTCTTGATCGACTTTCAGACCGGATCGATCGCGTTCACTAGCCCCTACAGCCACATTTCAACCGAGATCAGCACTTTATTGCATTCAGATCGTATTTTGTGCCATCTTTCTTGCTCCAATCAAAATCTCTTAGCTTCAACAACCGTAACGTCATCTCCGGAAGTTTCGGATTGTCAAACGGGATGGAAGGAGTCTTTTGTAGCGAAAAGACATCGATCCTGATCCTATTTTGGCCAGTGGTTCCCAGATGAAGACCGCATCATCCAGTATTTCACTTTTTCCTTGCTTTACCTCAGCCTCCTCTGAGCTTGGTCTCATTTCAGTCGTCTCTCTCATCAATTATCGTTGTTCACAGCTTTCGAAACAAGCCTTCATACCGTCGCTCTGGTACATGAATGCCATAATTCGAAATCTGTAAGACTACCAATCTGATTTATATAGTCCACTGCTGTCCCGCCCTGGGTCTCTTCCGATCTGTCCACGTTCGAAGTAAGTTCCACTGGTGATAGGTCATTTTTATTGGCACAATACTAAGGCATACTCGTTCTTTAAACTCCCATAAAGCAGAGCCGTTCTGTACCAATTTGATCCAGCGAAGAATTCATATCAAATTAGTACTAAACGAAGTAACTCACAGGTCACAGTCATCCCACAAATTTCTGTCCATCAGTCTGATCAGATTTGTGTCTGATCATCACTCAAATTGGTCAACCTCCACAGATCGAGATCGAATCCGCGTCCGATTCGCTCTCTGATTGGCTAATAGTTGTCGATCTATCAACTTCTACGGCAATGCCCGATCATTTCTTCATGCGTCTGCATTACTTCGATCCTCTTGAGACTTGTGCTTCACATTCGAAATCCCTTGACCAGACGCCACAATTTAGGTCGATCTAAGCTGGTTTACTGTATCCCATCCACTAAGAACTCGCGATGAACTCGACCATACCGTGAATTGTTGTCCAATCGGACTTCAACGATCTATTCAACCTTAAACTCGTCCCAACCCAATGATCTTTATCGCAGCTATCTTTAGGTAGTTTGGCTTCGTCAAAATCAAACCTTTTGCCCTCTTCTACTGTCTCCGATCGATCGTATTTTCTTTTACCATAATAATATTGTAAAACATGCACAATCGGGAGTATGTTATAGTCAGTACCAGATGTAATCAACCGGGAAGCATGATTGTCAATCAATCTAAGCAAACCATGAGCAAATGAGCTATTTCTTTACATAATATTCTTTGGATTGGTCTAGATAGAACCTGATCCTTGCGCCCCGATCAATACCGGGGCCTTGTCTGATCATTAACGTGGTCTGCCGGTCCCGGATCGATCGTCGAACTCGTTCGGACACTTGCTCTCCAGCTTCTTTGGATCCTGATCCTCTATTGCTTAGCATCCGGATTTTGATCTCTGGTGCATCCAGACGGGATTGGGTCTCCAAGGTAGATCGCGGACCCCCATCCATATGCTGAGTGAAATAGAAAATTTTCCCTGTCCGATCTAATGATGAATTCAAGTCGACCACTGTGAAGCTCGATGTAAATTTAAAAGTGAGAGTTAGGTCCTTAGTTCGCTATCTGTGCTACTTCTAAGCCTATCGTTCTAGAACGTTCTCCGTACGACTTCATGACGTACTCTATAACGTACGACGTCATGGCGTTCTCTATAACGTACGACGTCATGGCGTTCTCTATAACGTACGACGTCATGGAGTTCTCTATAACGTACGACGTCATGGCGTACTCTATAACGTACGACGTCATGGAGTACTCTATATCGTACGACGTCATGACTTAGACATGTAATATAATATATGTATGTTCTAATCTATTAGGTACGTGATATATCACGTACCACACGATATGACATCCCCCTGACTTGACTTCGCTTGGCTGTTTCGAAAGTTCTTTACTAGTTGCTGCCAATGCGAAACGTGGCGGATATCTTTCTCGCGCTACCAAGTACTTTCACACTCTGGTAGTCCATGCCATTTCACTAGCCATTCGATTTGGCGGCTGCGCCGACGACTACGAAGCAATTTTGCCACGATGTGCAACTCGTCTCCAGTATCTGACTCTAGGATAACTGGAGATGCTTTTGGAATCGGTCGTCCAGCGAACTCAGAGTAATTCGGTTTGTATGGCGAGAGTAGGTCGACGTTGAATTATGAGTGTAACCTCCTCATATTTTCGCGGTAGCTTCAACTTAGCCACATTCGGGTTGATCATCTTGATCACTTCAAACGGCCCCACTTTTTTCGCTGCGAGCTTTGCCTTTTTTAAATCCGTGTGAGAGTTAACTGTCTTGAGTGGTAAGTTCTTGGTGTCCAATAATACTAAGTCTCCAACATTAAAGGTGAGGATTACTCGTTTCGAGTCGTAGTATTTCTTCTGTCTCTATTGGGCTTGTATCAGGTTTTCGCGTGCCTTTCTTAATAGTTCTTGACGATCCTTGGAGAACCTTGGGGCGAAGTCTGATATTGATTGCGTTTCCTGACTATCGCAATCTCTTTCTTGAGAA
The DNA here is from genome assembly GCA_026184515.1 of Peronosclerospora sorghi. Lineage (NCBI taxonomy): Eukaryota > Oomycota > Peronosporomycetes > Peronosporales > Peronosporaceae > Peronosclerospora > Peronosclerospora sorghi. Next base: position 6,668,898 of record CM047584.1, on the reverse strand, counting down.
TTCAGATTGGATACTTTTCTTCCAGTATCAATCTCGAATGGGGTGATCTTGGTAGACGCATTAACCGATGTGGCATGTGCGTACTCTATAGTTCCAAGTAATTTGGCCAAATTTTCTCCGTTGTATGACAACAGACAGCGTAAAGCGTCTTCTAACACCAAGTTTTGGCGTTCCGTTTGACCATCCTCTTGTTCTCTATGAGCGGTCGTCATGCTTAACTTTGCACCCATGATGCTCATTAGTGACTTCCAGAAGTTTGCTGTAAACTTCGGATCTCGATCACTGATTATGACTTTCGGCAGTCCACGTTGTAAGACTGCAGCGTCAAAAAACAACTTTGCAGTGTCTTTCGAGTAGTCAGTCGTGTAAGTTGGTGCATAAATCGGTCTTTTCAAAAACTTGTCCACAACCACAAAAATAGCGTCATACCCTTCTGACACGGGTAGACCAGTAATGAAGTCCATTGAGACCACTTCCCAGCATTCCTTCGGAATGGGGATAGGAATCATTAATCCTTTCTTTCGCTGGCTATTTGACTTCCATCGAGCACATGTTTCGCATGTCTCGACGTACTTCTGCACAGTCTCGAGTAACTTTGGCCAGTATTACCATTGCTTCAACTTCATGTAAGTTCTTCGAACTCCGGGATGTGCTGCTGTGGCTGCATCGTGAAACTCGTACAGTATCTTCATATTTATATCTGGTATGTCCGGAATGCATATTTGCTGCATTGCTTCATCTTGCCCCAGATATATGAGTCCTTTGTGGAAGATGAAGTTTCCATTCGACTTCTTTGTTTTGTAAATATCCTTGAATAACTTGTCCTTATTATAACCTTGCTGAATCGCTTTTCGCACTTTGTCACTGATATGTGCGCGTACCACGTAAAAATCGGCGTTGTGGATTTTCCCCTGTGCGACTCCTATCGGACGACTCTCCCCCCGCAACTCTACTACGTCGAGTAAGAGTTGGAAAAAATCAATCGGAATCTCTGAATGAGGGTGGAGTGAACCATAAGTCTTTCCAAAAATTTGGAATGCTAAGCACAGTCTTCGGTACACTAATGTACGACGTGCGACATATCCGAACATTGGACGGAGTCACAGTAATTTCTGCTGAATCTTCCCCAGACACATCTGAGCGCGGTAATGATTCAGCCACGACATTCGAACTTCCTTTGAAATGATGTAAGACAAAGTCAAACTGGGAAAAGAACGTCAAAATGCGTGCCAATTTTGGTGACACTCTCGGATGATGAAGCATCCACTTGCATGCTGAATTGTCGGTATAGACTGAAAAAGGTCTTCCATGGAGATATGGACGCCATTTCTCCAGAGCGGTCTTGATGGCTAAAAGCTCCTTCTCGTGTGCAGGCCATTTTAATTCATGGGGACCCAAATGCTTTGAGTAAAACGCGATGGCGTGGTCTTTTTCGTTTATGCTTTGTGACAGAACTCCTCTAATGCAAAATCCAGATGCATCTGTTGTCACAATAAACGGGTGACTAAAGTCCGGTAACTTCAGAGTAGGCGACTGCTGAAGTGCGACTTTCAATGCTGCAAATGCTCTTTGCTTATCTTTACCCCAATTCCATTGGGCACCTTGCTTGGTTAAATCTAGAAGGGGACGCAAGATCATTGCAAAATTGCAGATAAATTTACGGTAATATCCAGCTAATCCCAGAAAGCTGAGCAACTGTTTGTGACATGTTGGTGCTTGAAACGTTACGATAGCATCTGTTTTCTTTGGTTCGACCCGTAGACCATCTTCGGGAACCATGTGTCCTAAGAACGCGATTTCTTTACATCTAAATGCACATTTGGAGAGTCGAGCATATAGTTCTCCTTGCGCAACACTTCGCATACTGCGCGAAAGTGTTTAACGTGATCTTCTATTGTACGCGAGAAGATGCATATATCGTCGAGATACACGACAACAAAGTCTCCCAACTTATCGAACAATGTTCGCATAAGACGTGACCATACTCCAGGCATTCCAGATAATCCCATCGGTGCAACACACCACTGATATTTTTCCTTTTGGGTTTTGAAAGCCGTATACGGTCGACTTGATGGCAGCACTACCATTTGATGGTATCCCTGTGCTAGATCAAGGAACGCAAAATACTTGCATCCAACCATACGATCGAACAAGTATTCGATCAATGGCAAGGGAATTTTTTCCACGACTGACATGCTATTCACATAGCGATAGTCAATCCCCAACGAATGGGGATCTTGGAATTTCTACTTCGAATCCATTCTGCGCGTTTTGGGAACCTTCCTGTAGCAGGATCTTTCTTGGGAATCCCAAAAATATTGGAGACCCATGGAGAATTTGACACTTCTATCCATCCTTTACGAATGTTCTCTTCCACGAATTGCTGCAATGCTTCCTGTTCTACCTTCGAGAGACGGAAGGGAGCACGGTAACTTGTCACTGCGTCAGGCTTCATTCGCAATCGGAAATTAACTGCTCTCTTCGGCGGCATTTCATTCGGGAACTGTTTTGGAAATACGTCATTGAATTCGTCCAGAACTGGTTTCAACTCTTGCGGCACTTCTGACGGTTAGACGTTGGATATCTTGAAATGGTATACCTCATCGTAGGCTCCACCTTTTCATATTCTCTTGGAAGGTTGGACCATCTATGTCCTCGAAGCTCGTAAGAGCTGCAACTTTAATCTGTTGCGTGCGCCAATCTATCTGTGGATTGTACTTGGTGAACCACGGTTGACCAAATATCACGTCATGTGTTTCCGGCAGTTCCCATCCCGTAAACTGAATCTTCGGAAACTCCATACCATCTACACGAATGATATCTTCCACTTTCTTCGTGGGCTGACTTGATGTCCATTTTCCATTAAAAAGACGTGCTTGTACCTCTTGTGTGTTTAATATCTTCGAGGTCAAGCCTGGTTTAATAAGTTTTGTTGACGCACCAGAGTCGATTAAATCTTAACTGATTTATTGCCAATGATTCCATTACGCACTAGCAATCGACCCTGTTATTGTGTGTCCGATTCAGAGTTGTTTGACTCTAAGACAACAGGCTGAACTTCGGTCCTTTTTCGTACATTTGCGGCATTAACTGTGACGCGATCGTACACGGTTATCTCTTGCTCGTCTTCACGGCTGTCCATATTGTTGACATGCTGAAGATTCGGATTCTGTTGATTGCTCCGGCCTGAACGATTATTTCCTCTATCGTTGCGCGTTCGGCGTTGATTACATTGAGCAGATCGGTGATTCGGATTTCCACACCTAAAGCATAAATTTCTGCGGCGGCATTCGTCACGAGACGGAATCTGAACTTTACTTATGTCCATCGGTTCTGGACCATTGTTTGAGCGACTTCGCCGACTGTTGTCATACGACCCGTACCTCGGTCTGTCGTGCGAATTTCCTCCCGAAAATCTCTGAGGATGAGATCAGTCAAAGTCCAACCCAAAGGTAATTGCTTCGGACAACGTTGCACAGCGACGATACTGAACATTTTCCTTCGTACGACTGGAAAGTCTACGTAGGAAGTACATGATCTGGTCCAACGCGCTCATACCTCGGACTTGGGTGGCTAGGTGCCGAAATTGGCTTACATAATCCGGCAAATCTTTGAGGGTCGCACTCTCTGATATTAATCATATCTTCGCGCAAACGCTCTTGCAAATCATCAGGAACGAATTCTCGTTCTACTTTGCTGAAAAGGTCCTCTACGGTTGTGATGTACTGCTTTTGCATCACATACCACTGAGCGGCACCTTGCTTCAATGTTCATCCCAGAACGGCAATAATTCTCTGTGCGAACTCTTTGCTCTTCCAGTCCACTCCTCTAGCGAAGAAGTATTGCTACACTTGCTCTTTATAGAGATGGAACGATTCGTCCAATCTCCCTCCATATGTCGGAATCTTTACACCTTCAAGCTTGATTTCCGGTAACTGTTTTGACTTTTGCATCTGTTCCAGTAACTTTGCTTGTTTTTCCATGGTCACAACCATAGTAAACAGCAATTGGGAATGCTGATCGGAAGTCATTGGAGAAGACAAAATTTAGCTAATATCAGTTATAGATTGATATTAACTACTTAATTACTTCTCTTGACAACCTTTGGTCCAGGTTTTAAGGACTTCTTCGACTTGTCGACAGGGGTGTTTTCGGCCTTGTGCTTAGCAATCTCTCGAGAGATTTGTAAGCTTACAGTGCTCTCGAAGCTGATCAGGTCACTGGCGTGCGCTAGTAGGCGAGCCTTAATGTTCTTGAGCGATTCGGTGCGCTGAGTCGTATCCAAGTGTTTCTCGAACCGACAGAGAATGCGGCAGATTCGACGGATCGATTCGATAAGGTCGGCGTGACACTTATCAGCGGCGACCGGCTTCTGCACGGACAGCAGGTCAAGCGAGTCGGCGGTGTTTGTCTCCGTGGTTTTCTTCTGCAAGTGGCGGGTCATGAACCGAAGCGCAGACCTTTCCGTTAACCCAACTGACTTATTACCGAAACAAGACAATTTATAGTCTAAAAACAACGTCTCGATAACGGCGGCAGTATCAATGGCCCGGAAGGATTTACAGCCAATGTAACGTAGTCCCTGCCCTCAAAAAAGATCGGGACTGACGTGGACACTCCAAGTCACTGCTCTTGAGCGGCTAGCACGGCGGTGCTGCGGGGATGGCGGTGCTGAGGGGACGGCAAGCACGTCGGAAACGGCGGTGCTTTCGTCGGCGGGGCTGTAGGACGGATAGCACGGCGGCGGGGCGGCGGCAGGACGGCGGCGGTGCTGCAGGACGGATAGCACGGCTGCGGGGCGGCGAGGAAGCGGCGAGGACCAACGGGTGCTTCCAGATGTGAAGCTCGATGTAAATTTAAAAGTGAGAGTTAGGTCCTTAGTTCGCTATCTGTGCTACTTCGAAGCCTATTGTTCTAGTACGTTCTCCGTACGACGTCATGGCGTTCTCTATAACGTGCGACGTCATGACTTAGACATGTAATATAATATATGTATGTTCTAATCTATTAGGTACGTGATATATCACGTACCCACGATATGACAATCACTTCTTCCAAGGCGCATTCATTCAATCTTGTAACTTGGTACCGGAAACCTACATCGTGATCGCTCGCATTAGATCTAAACAATTCACTCTGTTATAACATTGGCGTGCAGCCTATATGCCATCGTCACGCTTAGTTTCTGACCAAAGAGCCTATTAAATAAGGAACTTAGTACGTTTCTTAGGTTAGCAACCAACCATCATAAATACGCATGTGGCTATGCAGGCATAATACGCCCCCTCTGCAAATGCTTAAGAAAAAGATTGAATGGCATTGGGATACGGGATGCCCAATGTCAAGAAGCTTTTGATGCGGTCAAACTTTATTTGACTGAGGCACATGGTCGATAAAAATCGTCTGTTTCACCTTCTTGCGACGCGAGCGATTTTGCAATAGGTTGTGCAATGACGCAACGCGATTGAGATGATCATGATCACGTAATATATTACTATTCGCGTCAGTTGCGTCCAGATGAGTCTAACTATCCGATGTATTGACAAGGATCTCCATGGAATAACGTACGCACTGGTTAAATTTCGGATCTATCGATTAGGAGATAGACGCTATGTCCCAAAGAAGAGCAGCAATATGGCATTCTTTGAGGTAAGCAACTTACGGTTGAAATCCATACCGGGAACATTAAACTTGGTGGCGGATGCGCTAGATGAAACCGTCCGTAACAGAAATAACCAGTGGAAACACATTCAGTTTCACTTCACTTTGCCTCTTGAAAAAAAAGGTACATAAATTATATGAAAGAGACAAAAAGACTCGTTAACGGATTAATTAATTATTTAATCAATCATACAAGAAACACAAAGAACTCCTGGAGTTCTTACGCTCAAGCGCGGATTGCTATCAACAGCACGAGGGTTTGTTGCTCTACAACCCAGATGAAGATAACGAAGTCGCATCGATTTTAAGCATGAAATCATGTTTTAATAATAAGAATAACATGATGCACCGATATCGGAGCATCACGGTCGAAAAAGAAAATACTCTTTTCTCGCACGCGACTTTTACTGGAGGAACCAGGACAGTGCGTATGGAAGTACGTGATATCTTGCAAGATTTTCCAGCGCGTAAAGTCTGCGCAATCTGCGCAGGCATCACTTAAATCTCTGTCGGTTCCAACGGAGTGTTGGAGGTCCATTTCCATGGACGTTGTGTTTGATCTTCCGCCTGATGAAAGTCGGAAAGCAGGGATTTTTGTGTTTTGTAGACAAATTCAGTAACATCCTACATCTTACTGCAGTGCAAGAAAATATTATTGCTGCGCATACTGCGCCGATATTTGTCGATACTTATTCCGTTTGCAAGCAATACCGGGAAACATTGTCTCAGGTAGAAATACTATTTACAGGACGTTTTTTAAAAGCGACTTTCTCATTACTCAGCACGCTGTTGATAAATTCAACCGTGAACCATCCGTAAAGGGATGGACAATAGAGTGGTTTAACCGCGTTCTTGGCGTCATGCTGTGTTCTTACGCGTATGCCTTCGAGCCATGGAGTGAAGTTTTGCCTCTGAGTGAAGTTTGCTGTCAACAATTCGGTTCATGCTTCTATAAAGCAAGCACCGTCCTTTGTGAATGCCATGCGTCATCTTCGCACCCCATCTTTTACTTGGAGCTACGCCAAATCTAGGTGAGAGAGGTGTAACAGGGCTCTAAGCACTCTGTTACAACAACTTACACAGAGCGGCGATGATGCGCTCTTGGACTCAACAGAATAAGGTAATTTTAGGGGTGAATTGAATATCAAAGGGAGCAAATGGTCCTCAGGACCATTCATCCCAAAACCTACGGAAACTGATAACCTACAAAAAATAATGCTAGTTCGCTAGGTACGGTACATATACCGTACCCCTCTTCGTATACGATACCGTCCTAACCGTAACCCATGTAACCCCGTTACATCATTCCCCCGTTAAAGTAAGAGCCACGCGTACTTGATAAAACCAAGGAAAGGAGGAGCTTTCCAAGAAACACGACCACCAAAGAAGGGAACTGGGAGCCACCAGAATCCCAAGAATGGCCAAACCAAGACGGAAAGTACGCCAGGGCGCGCACCACGATCGGTGGCGGTGACGACGGCACCCGGGCAAGAGACAGAGACAAATACCACGGCAGCACAAGCGACGGCAATAACGACAGTGACATCGGAGGCAACGTTGACGTCCACGGCGCCATCAACGACGGTGTCCACGCAAAAGGCAAACACGATCGACGCAAACACGACAACTTCGGCAACGACAACGGTGCCAGCATCAGCGACAACAGAGGCGACAACACCAGCGGCGGTGGCCGCGGCGACAGGCTGCATTAGCAGCACCAGCAATTCCAGTGACTGCACCAGTGACGACAGCAGCGCAAACAGCACAAGTGGTGGCGACGACCGAGGCACCAATCGTAACAACAGGAATTGCAACGGCAACTGTAGCGACATCAACGGCGCAATCAACGGCTGCAGTAACGACATCGACATCGACGACTTCCGTGGTGTCGTCTGGAGCTCCACCGTCAATCCTTACTGCCGCTCCAACGTCGAGGACGCGTGTGAACACTACGCGGCCAACTGGGATGGCGTCAACACTGACTCCACAGCAAGTGAATGGATTGGCTTTCTCCAATTCCAAGACGTCCAGTGCCGCAATTCGTGACTGAGATGCATGCAGGGAGTCGCATTCGATTGGCGTTTCCACGCCCAGGAGAAATCGATGATCTGGACTGTAATGGGGTGCCATTACATAATTGATATTCAAGTTAGAATATCACAGTTTAATTTCAGACGCGTTGTCTGAAATTTAAATAAGAGATTATAAGTTATTATAATCTAAGAAGGAAAAGTCGATTCGGTATAAATACCGAATCTTGCAGGTTAACTAATAGTACAGTTAGTTAAAGACTTGATATTATTATATTAATTAGTTATTTACTATACTATTAGCCTCTAAACCACCCATTAAATAAACACTCTTAATTTTGCGTTCTAACAGATAAGTTAATATTAATATATTTACTTTTATTAGAGAATTAGTTGTTACCAACTAATCCTGCCCTAATTGTATTGCGCGCTTCCTCGCAAAATACAGTGTAAGCCAGTAACAGGATCAGTCCTGTTACACCTGGTAGCACTTTGTGGTCCATCTTAACGACCACAGTTCCGTTCTGCTAGTTAACTAGCGGAGAGAAGATTAAGAGCCGCTCGGCATCATGTCGCGAGACATGTCGGCTGCCGAGCGAGAAAGAGCGCTGGAAGAGGTGAATAAACACTTCCCTCACTTCTCGTCGCGTAGTAAAGACGCGACGGTGGAAATGATTCGGTCTATGGGGACCGACATCATTACCTTCCTCAAGAGTAAGTCCCCGGAGGAAGTGGTACAGGTGTAACCGCTTTAGGCTAAACCACCTAGAAAATCCAGTACGGCCCGCGCCAGAGGCAGCGCGGACCGCAACTTCACCTGCAACGCATAGCGTTGAAGTGGTAAAGGCGCGAGTACCGCCCTTTACCGGCGAAGGGGGCGAGCCCCTTCGTAGATGGTTCGCAGAGGTGGGAGATGCCATCTCTGCGCAAAATATTGTTGACGAACGTCAACAGGCGTACTTCGCCGCAACATGTCTAGGCGGCAGACCCGGGCATGGGCGATGAGTCGCAGAGCTACTGATGACTCTGCGTTCCTGACTTATCAGGAATTAAAAGCTGAGCTAAAGCTCAACTTTGAAGCTCCAGAAATGGAGCTAAGTAGTCGGCAGGAGTTTATTGAACCCCGGCAAGGTAAGCTTGACCTTCAAGCTTACGCTCAGAAGACGCAATATTTGCTGTCAAATATTGTGTATGAGCCGGTGCCCCCTGCTATGAGGTCACTGGCTTCATGAAGGGACTCAATGATGGTCCCGTCAAACAGAGTCTCGATCGGCACCCGCCAGATACTCTGAGGGATGCCATTGATATGAGCATCCGTGAGGAGTTCAGCATGCGATCAGCGTCATCACATGCTGGGTACAGCCGAAGGGCTCAACAGCCCTTCGCTTTTGACATGCCGCAACTGCATGTCAGCAATCAGAAGTCAGGCAGACGAAGTTCACACTTCGTCCCAATAAACAGCCACCCGCGCTAGAGCATGGGCGGTGAAGGTCCAGAGCCGATGGAACTATCGGTTGCGGTTTCTTCGAACACGAAGCAACCGAAATTTAAGAAGAATATTCGCTGCAATAGATGCGCGAAAATGGGGCATTTTGCCCATGAGTGTATGACACCGCGCCATGTGCCACGCAGTCAGCGGGCGGAGCCGTCCGCTGCACGGCGACACCAACAGGGACATCACCCTGTTGGTGCAAAAAAAGAGAATCGCCAGTAGGGGCGGGGCGCCCTACTGGGAATTTTATCCCACATGCCGACATAGGGCATGTGAGGGTAATAGCCCCAGACGGGACTATGTCCTGTAAAAAGGTGAAGGGTGATGGGAAGCCTCTTATCACCCTGGAGGTTAAGACGCACGGGAGCGATGTCCCCATGCGAGCTTTGTTTGACACAGGAGCGTCAAACAATTTCGTTAGAACTCAGAGTCTAACGCTGTTGAGCTTCATGGAGGTAGAAATCCCACGAAGTATGTTGTCAGTCCGGTTAGCAACAGGTGCAACCGTGACTATTCCAAAGCGTGTGATTAAAACACTCTTCGAGTTAAATGAACTATCATTAGAGGATGAATTCATCGTCCTCAATTTAGATGACAAGTTCGATGTGATACTTGGAATCCCATGGATGTCCAATTTTAAACCTTCGATCGACTGGGTTAACCTGTCGATCGACTGCGGCTGACGCACAAGATCTGATCACCCTGTGTGTAACCCGGCTGTATCAGAGAATACAACCGCAGCGTCAGACAGTCTGGTGGATAGCGATGGCACCACCAGGTCTGTTCTGACACGATCAGCGGAAGGTACCTCCGCTGGTGAGAGTCCAGAGGAACTACCACACGCAACAGAAGAGTCGTTTCGTGTTGGAGAGAAACATTCCACGGGTGATAAAGACCACCGTGAGAATGAAGTTATATCCACGGTGGGAAACACCCACCGTGAGAATGAAAATGTATCCACAGTGGGAAACACCCACTGTGCGACCGAAGGTTCCAACAAGACGAACGAATTCCGTGTTGATGAGAGTGAACTCACGATCGAGTGCAATCGTGAGCAAAACTCCGTGGTGGCCAGTGCCCACCACGTTGCGTTAGCCATGCGCAGGGGTGATAAAGACCACCGTGTCGCAGAAAAGGCGGCCGATCAGACGAGCACATCTGATCGCCAAAATTCCATGGTAGGCAGTGGCCACCATGATGATGAGTATTCGCACACGGTGAATCGTAATCACCGTGTAGCAGTCAATCAGACGAGTGCGTCTGATTGCATGGGCAGTTCCGTCGAGACTATCAACGTCTTGATGCAAACGGAGACCGGATTAGCTACCCAGTCTTTGTTGATGGAACACCCTCCGAAAGAAGGTTCGGAGGTGATGGCTCTTCCAGCACTAAGCTGGAAGAAGTTTATGAGAAACTTGCACGATGGTCAGATCGAACAGATCTGTATCATCGTTGCAACAGATGATGTAGTGGATATTCGTGAGCGACTATCCACATTACAAGTGGAAAATATTGGGAAAGAGGTTCCCAATGATCAAACCAAAGCTCAGCGCTTTGAAGCGCAGAGCTGGGAGTCGCTTAAAGCGAACTCCCCATTCTATGAGGTACTTCGAGAATACGCTGACGTAATTCCAGAAGAAGTACCTAGCGAGCTCCCTAAGGATAAGGGAACTCGTCATGAGATTGACCTCGTGCCAGGCACGAATTATTGTGTTACGCGGCAATGGCCGTTGCCGCGTGATCAGGTAAAAGCGATCGACGAGTTTTTCGAAGCTCGTCGTAAATCAGGCCAAGTGCGGGAGTCTACCTCACCGCACTCTACCCCCACCTTTTGTGTGAAGAAGTCCACAGGTGGGTGGAGAATCGTTCACGCTTACAACAAGCTGAACGCAGCGACGGCACCGTCACAGACACCGATACCGCGGAAGGATGTCATCATAGATGGCATGTGCGGGAGCACCATCTTTAGTGCTCTCGATCTAAGAGATGGATTTTATCAAATCCTAATGCGTGAGAAAGATATCCCTCTCACGGCGGTAAGCACCCCAAGCGGCATGCTTTGGGAGTGGCTTGTTATTCCGCAGGGGCATCGAAATGCCCCTGCTACGTTTAACAGATGCGTAACGCATCTATTACGCCCGGTGCGAGAATTCGCACCGAGTTATTTCGATGACGTGTTCATCCATAGTAAGGTTGAACACGATAAAAGCGATCTAGATGTCCATAGGGAGCATCTACGTCGAGTGTTAGAGCTTATGCGTAAGCATAAGCTCTATGCAAATCTGAAGAAGTGCACCTTTGGTGCACCTGAGATACCCGTTCTTGGATGCTTTGTGGGCAAGAACGGGGTGCGTCCTGATCCAGAAAAGATCAGGGTGATCTTTGAATGGCCTACGCCAAACAACTTTAAGGAACTTCGAAACTTCCTTGGTTTGGCAACATATTTGCACAAGTATTCGTGCAACTATGATGGGTTGATACGGCCTCTTTCTCAATTACTTAAGAAAGATGTCGAATGGCAGTGGTATACCCAATGTCAAGATTCTTTTGATGCAGTCAAGCAAAGCTTGACTGAAGCGCCTGTCTTGGCTATAGCCGATAACGAGCGTCCGTTCCACGTCGCTTGCGACGCGAGCGATTTTGCTATCGGCTGTGCTTTGATGCAGCGTGATCACGATGATCGTGATCGCGTAATCTGCTATCAATCGCGTCAGTTGCGCCCAGCCGAGCGCAACTATACAGTGCATGACAAGGAACTCCTTGCCATGAAGTATGCACTGGCTAAGTTTCGGATCTATCTATTGGGAGATAGACCGTTTGTGGTTTACACGGACCATGCGTCGCTACGCACGGCCGTGAATTCACCACACATTTATCAAAGAATGGCTCGATGGCTGTCATTCTTTGCTGAGTACAACTTTACGGTTGAATACAAACCCGGAAAGTTGAACGTGATAGCGGATGCGCTATCACGAAGGCCCGATTACGAGATGAAACCGTCCGTAACCGAAGGGGCCAGTGCAAACGCTATCCGTTGCACTGCTTTGCCGTCGTCAATTATACGACAAGTACGCGAGGCGTACAAAACAGACGAGGAGACACGTCTGTTGATTGATTACTTACGTAATCAATCAAGTGAGAAACGCGACGAACTCCCAGAGTTCCTCCGCGCTTGCATGCATCGATATCGACTGCACGATGGTCTGCTGCTTTACAGCACAGACCAAAAAGATGAAAGTCGCATCGTCGTTCCAAACGACGATGATCTCAAACATCAAATTATGTTTGAGTATCATGATGCACCGATTTCGGGGCATCAAGGTCGAGAGAAGACATACGCTTCTCTTGCACGTGACTTTTACTGGAGAAACCAGTACAAGTGGGTACGAAAATATGTACGCGCTTGCGAGATTTGCCAGCGCATTAAGCCTGCGCAGTCTGCACAGGCTCCGCTGCAATCTCTGCCGGTTCCGACAGAGTGTTGGAAGTCCATTTCAATGGACTTCGTATTCGGTCTTCCACCCGACAATAGTCGGAAGACTGGAATAGTGGTCTTTGTAGACCGTTTCAGTAAGATGGTACATCTTACTGCAGTATCAGCGAACGTAACCGCCGCTCAAACAGCGCGGATATTCGTTGATACGGTATTCCGTTTGTACGGAATGCCGGAAGACATTGTCTCGGATAGAGATCCGAGATTTACAGGACGTTTCTGGCAATAAACGTTCTCATTGTTGGGAACCCAGTTGAAGATGTCAACTGAGGACCATCTGGAAACGGATGGGCAGACGGAACGGGTTAACCGCGTTCTCGGGGACATGTTGCGATCATACGCACATGCCTTTGAACAGTGGAGTGACTACCTGTCACTCACTGAATTTGCGATTAACAATTCGGTGCGTGCTTCAACTAAGCATACACCGTTCTACGTGAATGCCTTAAGGCATCCACGAACCCCAGCTTTACTTGGCGGTACGCCAAATCTAAGTGGGGGAGGGACCCGCTCAAATTTTGAGCGAGTCAATGCGCAAGTTGCGACTGCAACTTGTGAACAAAACGATGACCCTTCTACTGAAAATACAGTAGAAGCGGAAGCAGCTTCAAATAAAACTGAAGCTGCATACGATGAATACGTGTCTGCAGCAATGGCTGCAGACAACGAGGACAATGCACCTACTGCTGATAAAGCAGTAGATGAATTCTTATTACAGCGCCAAGCTGTAATACGCTATGTAAAGGATGCACTTGCCTCTGCTTTTGATAAGCAGAAGCAAAATCCAGATGAACAAGGAAGGAAGAACAAAAACTCCTTTCATAAAGGTGAATTAGTATTATTAAGTACTACTAATTTGCCTACACGTGCAATAAGCAACTTCCCTACACGGAAGTTACTTCCTAAGTACATTGAACCTTTCAAGGTCCAAGAGATTCGGGGGAATGCCTATACCTTAGACATTTCCACAGCAATGCGGCTTCACCCAACATTCTATGTTGGGCGGCTCAAGCCGTATCACTCGTCTTCGTCTTACGACGAGACGCAGAACCACGGAAGATGCCGTGCTTCTCCAAGTCTCCCAAGAGAGACTTGTAATCGGCCTCCAGCCGTTGGTGAGCAGAGCAGAGAGTCGTTACCTCCGCCTTCGACTGCTCGAGATCAGCCGTGCGCCGATCGAGCTCTCCCTTATAGCGGGAAAGCTCAATGTACAGAAGATCATTCTTCTGCTGGAGGGCAATGTGCGCTCCGAGGATGTCGCGGACATCCTCGCGAAGAGACCGATATGTCTTCACACAGTGAGACATATCGCTGCTCAAGGAGGAATAACCCTCCTCGAGCTTGCGGAGTGAAGAACCATGCTCCGCAACAACAACGGCGAGGGAATTCTCAACCTCCGCCGCCCCTGATTGATAATCAGGGGAATAAGCGATATATCCTCGAGCGCTTGATCTCGAAGCGCTCGGTGCCTTTGAAGAAGGGGCAGCGTACCGAGTACTTGGTACGCTGGCTGGGATATCCCCAAGAGTTCGACTCTTGGGAGCCGATTGAGGTTCTGAGGGCCGACGTCCCAGACCTTTTGACTGAGTTTGAGAAGAAGTCTCAAACTCATAATGTGAAGTAGCATCAACAGTAGGTGTTGATGCATTCAGGGTATCAATTAAACCCTGAATTTCGGCGGGTACGGAAAAGCCACCGTACCCCCGCAACTCCTCCTCTGACAGACGAGGAGCGCCCTGCGGACACCGCGGGCAAACGAGGTGATAAGGGACACCACACTTTAACCCTGCTTTGAGGCAAGCAAAATGGATGTATTCCATTTTGCCTGTTCGTGAGTGCTTTAAAAAGCGCTCGCGCATTACGTGAACTTTATTCACGTAATCATCTGGGCTTTTGTTGTAGTTGTCAACAAAAGCATTCCAACTCTGAGTCAGGGCGTCTTTATCGTCCCTGTTCTTCCTTGACCCTTTCCGGCTCGAATAATATCGAACCTGGAAAAAGAGGTTAATAAAAGTACAGACGTCTATCGTCTGTACTTCGATCTAATCGACGTGACTGGATGTCTTCGCAGTCATCCAGCACGTTGATATCGAACAACGCATACTGGCAGTCCCGTTTACGGTGACCGCAACTGGTGGGGGCAATAGCCCATCCAGGGGTCCAAAACCCCACTTTGTACGGAACATGTGGTTCCATACGATGATACGCTTTAGAAGCGGCGACCGCCGCTTCTGTTCGAGCCTTTTTAGCAGGCGGAGCACCGCCTGCTTCAACACCACGCGCCGGGGTTAAATCACCCCGACGTGGAGAAGTACTTGGTCCAGGTGGGGCTCTGCGTTCCCGCAACCACCTGTGATAATCATTGTCGCTGTCATAGCTGACAGCGACACCAGAGTCGTCATCGCTGTTAGGCGATGAGCACATAGCGAGTTTCGACTCGCTAGATCCTTTAGTGGGGACATCTGTATCCCCATCACTTTGTTCGGAGTCAGAACTCCCGAACATGGCCCTCTTGGAAACACGCCATTCGTAAGTTGCCATCATGCGAGATGTTGCATTAGCAACATCTCCCTGTTCCTTGCCAGATGCCGCCTTAGCAGCATCTGTGGTCGAAGACGGTACGTCTTCCGACCTTTGCGTAGTTGAAGCTGCTAATGCAGCGTCACCGTTGTCACTCAACACCTCAGCACCTAGTGCTGAGGCGGAGGAAGAATCTCCTTCATTGTTTTCAGCAGCGCTCTTTAGAGCGCCGCCGCCGTGTGTCTTGACCATCGAGTCGATGGTCAATCAGTTGGTGAATGAGAAATTCCGACCAACAAGTGCCACCCATGATTGGCCAAAATAAGAATTATTATTGACCAACCACCTTAAGTGGGGGGTGATGTAATGGGGTGCCATTACATAATTGATATTCAAGTTAGAATATCACAGTTTAATTTCAGACGCGTTGTCTGAAATTTAAATAAGAGATTATAAGTTATTATAATTTAAGAAGGAAAAGTCGATTCGGTATAAATACCGAATCTTGCAGGTTAACTAATAGTACAGTTAGTTAAAGACTAGATATTATTATATTAATTAGTTAGTTACTATACTATTAGCCTCTAAACCACCCATTAAATAAACACTCTTAATTTTGCGTTCTAACAGATAAGTGAATATTAATATATTTACTTTTATTATAGGATTAGTTGTTACCAACTAATCCTGCCCTAATTGTATTGCGCGCTTCCTCGCAAAATACAGTGTAAGCCAGTAACAGGATCAGTCCTGTTACATGGACAACCCAGATCGCGTTTGGTTGAGGATGCAGACGTCCAAGATGATCCACGCTGGCCCGATCGAGAAGCGGTGTACAACGAACCGTTGTACGATACCTGTCGCCTCAACAATCCCCATGGCGTTGTTGATTCGGAAATACGTCGCTATTTCCACGAATATCGGATTATTCGTCGTCGGCCTTCGTACGGCGACACACGCGGTACTCCAGTGTCGTGGAATCATTTCGTTGCAACTTGTAATCGTGGCGTCCTACCAGAGTACTTGCGGTTGGGACGTATCGAACGTGCCGCATACGGCCTTGGAATCTTGCGGGATCGTGTTTCACGAGTCCATGGCTGCAGTCATTTTGCTGGTTGCGTAGTCGACATCATGGAGGGTAGCCGTGCATGCAACCCGCGTGGTGACCGTCGCCGGAAGAGCTTGGTCGAGTGGAAGAGAGCAGCAAACTTGCACGAAAGTGCGCACGCATTGATTAATGCGTACGCACGAGCAGTGGCGCAACACGGTGCCGCCACTAGTGATGTCTCTCGCCAGGGTCGAGACTCAGCTCGTACTGAGCCACGAAGTCAGGAACGTCCTCCAGCAAGACATCACGAGGTTCCTGAGTATCATCATCAGGACCGTAACCAAGCCAGCGTACACGGTAGGAGCGAGGAGCGTTCTCGGTCCACACGCGAGGATCGTGACCGACGATACGATCCACGATATAACGAGGCTGACCGTGTGAGTCGACCGACGGAGCAGGAGGGTCGCGGCGCAGCGTACGACCAGCGTGGTTGGCATCACCATCAGCGACATCACGACCCGCGGTATTGGGATCGTCACTACCAACAGGAGTAAGAGCTGTACGAAGCACGACGCCAGCATCAGCAACACGATCAGGATGGATGGGGTCAACCGTACCGTTCGTATGGACGCGAAGGTTCGCGTCCTTCCCATCGTGAGATCATCACGACTACTATGTCTGGGATCAGCGCGGCTGGAACCCGCAGCAGATGCTTAGTCGGACTGGAATCAAGACCGCCGGGGACGTGACTATTCACATTCACGCCAGTATTATCGCGATAGTTCCGAACCCCGTGCTGCACGCCAGCAACCGCCCGAGCTGGATCATCCAAGGCAAAGTGAACCGACTTTGCCGGCGCGTGTCGTATACGAGAACGAGCGGTTGGAGAACAATCAACGCGAACACTTGGACTGGGTGGACGGGGAGACGCGCGCAGAACCGACTCCGCGGTCGCTGGAAGTTGGTCTTCGTGGCGCTGAGGACCACGCGCGGCAACTACAGGATCAAGTAAACAACTTGACCGACGTGAACTCGAGTTTGTTGGTGCGATTGCGTCGCCAGGAAAATGCAATGAGGTCGATGCAGGACTCGTGGGATCTCTTTCGCCAGATCTTGCGTAGTCGGTCTCGTTCTCCACCATCGCGTGGGGAACATAAGGAGAACGAGCCACGCGACGATGTCAGCGGCCTCCTGATCCAAAGCGCCAGCGGCCAAGCGATCAACCGGAATAGCTTGGATTCTTCCGTCCAAATTGGAAGCTATTGCGAGAGAGGGATGGTACGGCTTGAACCGTCCCACGTAGAATGTCGTATGGAGCTTCATGGTCGTGGGAATGTCGAGTTTGTACGCATCCCCTTTCTTAGCCACCACTTTAAACGGACCAATAAATCTTGGCATTAACTTTATTTATCCTTTGTTGTCAACATTTTCCAATGGAAGGTTCTGAGTGACAGCAGAACCCGATCATTCACTCGAAAGGACAACGCGTTTCGTCTCCCTCGTCGATCTGCATTTTCTTTCTGACGATCAACCGCCACTGCGATCGCGTCACGTACAAAGCGGATCGTCGCTTGACGATCCAACACAAACGAATCCAGAGTTTTCAGTTCTTGCTTGGACATGGACTTCAAACTTGGAGCAACCACGAAGTTGGGCTCAACTTCAGTATTGGCACACACCGCGTTCGCCGCTGGCATGGAGTTGGGGATGGTGTTAAGCACTGTAACACGATCCTCAACCTTATTCCAAGCCAGCACGATATCACGAGGGATCACACTGATTGATCCCGTCGCAGACGAACCACTTTGAATTCAAATGGTGTAGGCTGTGTCTTGATCATCACCAACATCAGACGCAATTGGTGAATAGGGTTCCATGCAGTCAAAGAATTCTTCATCATCCACGGCATCTTGAACTGGCACTGGAGACGCGACTTCCGCCTCCACCGATGTATATCCCGCTTCCCTCGACGCATCGTTCACTCCCGTTAACGGCTGGTTGTCGGCAGGGACAACCGCTACCGCATCACCTTCTTCGTCTTCGGGTTCCGGACTGGATTCCACTCGTTGTTGCGACTTGGTTTTGCGTGTCCGACGCGGAGAAGGTGGAAATGTTAGCGCAGCTTCTCCCCCCGTAAAAGTCGATCCACCAGTAAGCAGCGATGGGACACGAGGATGGCGCAAGTGGTTGACGAAGAAAGGCGTCAACCCCTTCGACGAGTGAACAGCGTTGTTGATGACGAATTCAGCCATCGGCAACAGACGGCTCCAATCGGACGTGACGCAGCGTAGCTACGCAACACATCCTCCAAGACACGGTTGCCACGTTCAGTCTGCCCGTCAGTCTCCGGATGGGCTGCAGTCGACATATCCAAGAGAGTGCCGAAGCGAGCGAATAGCGCGCGCCAAAAACGATAAACTAAGCGGACATCACGATCAGAAAAGATGGACTCCGGCAACCCATGGTGGCGAAACACGGCGTTCAGGAACACATCAGCCGTTTGGGCAGCAGTGACGCTACCCGCGACTGCCGAAAGATGCACCATTTTGCTGAGACGACACAAGAAGACCACAATACCAGTGCGGCCGTGGCTATCCTTCAGAAGGCCAAAAACAAAATCCAAGCCTACAGATGACCAGACGTCACGCGGTACTGGCAACGTAGACAACGGCTTGATGAGCTGGAGACGGTTTGACGCGCTGACAAACCTCGCATGTGCGAACCCACGTGCGGACCCACTTGTACATGTGGCGCCAATAGAAGTCGCGTAACAGCGCAGCGTAGGTCTTTTCACGAGCGAAGTGACCACCACTGGGAGAATCGTGATATTCACGAATCAAAAGATTCCGAATAGCATAATCAGCGGGAACGACAACACGCGGAGCGTCGGACGCATCCACTTGATAAAGAAGCAAACCGTCGACAACCTAGAAGCGAGAACACTGTGCGCGTTGGCGTGGAGGAAGTGACGACAGGGGAAACTGAGCAGCATCCCGAAGATGGTCGATCAGAAGCCGACAGAACGTGTCGGCCGCGTATGCCGCGCGTATGGACGGGTAAATGGACGACGTAGCAGAGACCACCGTGGTCGACAGCGTGGATTCTTCCGCCACATTCTCATAGTCAGGGCGGCGCGACAGAGCGTCATCCAAGATGTTCTGTTTACCGGGCTTATACAGGACGACTAAGTTGAACTGCGCAAAGTAGGACAGCCACCGATCCATCCGTTGGGACAGATTCGGTGACTTCACAGCCGTACGCAGCGACGCGTGGTCGGTGTAAATCACGAACCGCTCTTCACCTTGAAGGTAAACGCTGAACTTCACCAAAGCGTATTTCATCGCTAACAGTTCCTTATCGTGAACAGAATAATTCCGCTCCGCTGGTTTCAGCTGACGAGATTGATAGGAGATCACGCGCTCGTGACCATCATCGTCAAACTGCATTAAAGCACAGCCGATGGAAAAATCACTGGCGTCGCAGACCACATGGAAAGGCTTATCGAAATTCGGTAACCAAGCACGGGAGCTGATTGCAGTGCCGCTTTAACGGAGTCGAATGCAGCTTGATGCTCACACGACCATATCCACACAACATCCTTTTGGAGCAGTCGAGACAGCGGTCGGATCATCAAAGCATGGTCCTTGGTAAAACGATGCAGATACGTGGCCAAGCCAAGACATTGACGAAGTTCATCCACTTTTGACGGTACTGGCCACTCGCAGATCGCTGCAACCTCCTCTGGGTCTGCACGCACACCCGCGCGTCCGACAAACGAGCCAAGGACGGGGATCTCATCAGCGCAGAAGATACACTTGGAGAGACTGCTGTACAACTGATTGGCTCGCATGACGTCCAAAGCTGATCGGAGGTGATCCAAATGCACCTCCACATCCGTCAGCCCACGTGAAGGGTCGGCACGGGAGTGGAAGTAAATATCGTCGAAGTAGCTGGGAGCAAAGGCTCGAAGAGGTCTCAACAACAATGAGACCACGCGATTAAACGTGGCGGGAGCATTCTTCAAGCCTTGGGGCATGACCAGCCATTCGTACACATTCCACTTGGAGTGCTTACCACGGTCAGTGGAACACTGGCCTCGTCCATGAGGATTTGGTAGTAACCATCCTTCAAATCGATGGTACTAAACACCGTACTACCAGCCATACTGTCCAGAATCACGTCTTTACGAGGGATTGGCGTTTGCGCTGGGACGGTTGCGTCGTTTACCTTGTTAAAGGCATGGACGACACGCCAACCGCCCGTGGCTTTCTTGACACAGAAAGTCGGACTGGAGTGAGGCGACTTACTCTCACGGACGTGGCCTGCTTTAAAGCGATCCGCGAAGAACTTGTCGATGATTTCGACTTGTTCACGAGGAAGTGGCCACTGACGAGTGACACAATACTTGGTGCCTGGGACAAGATCAATTTCGTGGCTAATTCCACAATCAGGAGGAAGCTTGTCCGGGATTGATTCTGTGAATACATCTTGGTATTCCTTGACCAACGCATACGCCGGATTGTTCGACACACGAAGTGACTCAAGCGATTGTTGAGCCACACGAAGTTATTTTGCCGAAAGAACTGTTGGATACAAAGTGGAAGAAGTAGCCACATGCTCTTCTTCCTTACGCTGATCTGCTACGAGAACGCAGATCTGTTCGATCTCACACGATTTGAGATCACGCACGAATGCGTCTGTACTCATGAGCTTGATGTTCAGAATGTCAGAAGCAGTGGTGGGAGGACACTCGACTTGGATCTCCCGGAGAACGGTACAATCTTCAAACTGGACCAGCGCTTCAACCTTGACTGGTCCTCTGCTTTGACAAAGGTCACTGGGGAGTGGTCTCGAACACAGTTTATCGGCAACACGGATGTCGCGGCCCCCTGGAGGTGACACTGATGTCACGGCCTTTGTCGTATGGGTGTCATGGATCATCTTGACACCCACTTGCTCAGGAGAAGTAGAGATTGGAGTCCGATATCCATCAACGGAACCAACAACAAAACAATCACTTGAAAGGGGTTCATTAATTCCCTTAACGGTGGCTTTAGTTGCTTCCTCTACCACGTCCTGATCTGGACGTGTGGAGCTGATCACCCCGCGTGACCAGTCCACTGTTGGCTTATGGCGTTGGAGTCATGGCATACTTAGGATCAAGTCAAACGACTGATACGTATCTAACACAAGGAAGTTGTCTTCCGCACGACAAGTTCCATTACCAAATTCATATTCGCAATCGAGGGAAACAGTGTGTTTCTCACTCGATCGAGGCTTGCCATCGGTAAACCGTACAATCATCTTCGCGTTTGGATCTCGAACAACAGAGATCCCTTCAATATCACGAACAGAAGAAGGTCCAACAAAATTGTTTGTGGCTCCACTGTCAAGCATAGCGGTCAAAGGACGACGAGATCCTTTGACCTTAACCTTGACGAAGATTAACTTCGCCGAATCCCCACCTGTTAAATTGGCCCAAAATTTGGCCGCGCCGTGCGTCGCGAGTATTCGGGCAGTTACGACTTTCAGTGAAGAGTTTTGGGTACATACTCTATTTGTGGGGTTTTACTCAAACATGCATATACATTTTATTAGATTAGGTTTTTACTTAATTCTAATATACTTACTTCAGAATTTCTCCGGCTGTAGCATCGTCGACCAACAAGTACGCCAACCGACTTTAGTACGTTAGTGCTGGCAAGGCACATACACGAACCAGCGGTCAGCGGGAACGTGGAGGCGATTATCTTTTAGTACGATTGAAACCTGACTTTAATTGCTTTCGATTATATTACGTTTGGAACATTTCGCGTTGATTTAAGTGGCTACTTATTACGTGGAGTTAGTACAAGTTACGTCACGCATATTTTCGCACGCATTGGAACCGCATTAGCAAGTGGAAGCAAGTGCAGGCAGTACAAGGCAGTAAACATGAGTGATAATGACGTTATAGAGCGCAATGTCCAACAGTTTATGAGCCCAAAGAAGGGTCAGGACGATACGGAAGAAAAAACAGAGGCAAACACAAAAGAGATGGACCCAATGATGATGAAGATGCTTGCTACTATTGTGGATCGACTGGATAAGATGGAAGTAAGCAGGGGGGAGCAGTCTCAAGTCAATAATGTTGTTCACGCGCCCAGGGCGGATACCAAGATGAGTATAGCGTCGTTGGGTGGAAGCGAAGACGACAAAAAGGGGTTACATGACTGGTTTACAAGGTAAACAAATTTTTGAAGACATATGCCACGCGGGCAGGGACGCGTTTTCAAGAGGCAGAAGACCAGATGCTGGAGTACAGTACAATCAACATGGAAACGGCAATTACCCCCCCCCCCCCAATATCCACGCGGGGCAAGGTAATGGTACGGCGCAGGTGTTTGGGGCGGTAAGGACCCCTTCACCAAAGGAAAAGCGCTTGCAGATCAGACCTTTTGACGGCGCGGAAATTTACAAAGGGCTTGGTTCGGGCTTCCAGGAATGGGGGCGGAAGTTTCTAAGGCAAGTGAGCCTTGCCGAAGCCGCATGTGGCTACCATTTGCCAGAGGATGTAAAAGTGGATCTGCCGGGTCATTACTTGGCGGGCCCAGTAGAAGCCTATTAGAACCGTCAAGTGGAAGGGTGGTGGTGTGAGACACCCGCCCTATGGTATATAATGGACAATATGCTGTCTGTTTTTAATGTAAAGATAAAACCGGCACAGGGCATGAAGCTCTTTATGGCGCGGAAGTTGGTCGGAAGGTCGTGGCCAGATCATTTCTTGTATCTGACCGCGATAGCTGACGCTGTTGGTTCAAATTGCGAGTCTTTAGTACTCTATAACGTTATTTACCATGCAGCGCCGGAGATGAGGCATATCCTCATCTCCAAGTACGATCATACGCGGCCGGATTACTTGCACCAGGCAGAGGAGCTCTGCCAGTTTGCTCAAGCAGTGGAGTTTAGCGAAAGGATACCGAGAACGTATCAAGGTGGCGCGGTACATGTGATATCAAACAAGGGCAGAAAGTCGCCGACCAAGAGAACATGTTACGAATGTGGAGAAGAGGGGCACATTCGTGCAAATTGCCCGAAAAAGAAGACCAAGAAAGAAGATTTCGCATTGACTGTTGAAAGTTCGATTGTTGTTTCAAAAAAGGACACATGGATATTAGATAGTGGAGCCAGCATGCATTTGACGCATTATCTAAGTTGTCTCACGGATGTGGAGACTGTTACTGGGGTATGATACCAAGCGGACGATCAGCAGTTGCAGATCAACAAGAAGGGTTCGGTGTACATATACGTGATGTGCGGACAGAAGGAGACCCTTCTCAAGGTAACAAACGTTTTTTGTGAAAAGCCTTACGAGGAACATTTTATCGTATGGAGTACTGGAGAAAAAGGGCTGTACGTTGTCTTATGTCGATGGTACAAGGACAATGGTGTGCAGAAAGACTGGACGAGGGATGGCGAGTGTGAAGATGTCTAACAACGTGCTTACCATCGAAGGAAGAATTGACAGGGGAAGGTCCAATTTTGGAAGTCTAGTGATGGCAGTGATGAGTGAAAATGACCGAAGTTACGCCGCTGACAAAGACGTTCAAGAAGGAACGTTGATGCATTTCCACTCAAGAATGGGTCATTTAAATTATGACACCATTGTTACACTTGCAAAGGATCCCAAGTACGGGATTAAAATAACGGACTACACGCGTGGAAATTGTGTGACTTGCGCTCAAGGGAAGCAAAGCAAGAATCGACAATCTAAGAAGGACACAGGAGAGCACGCACCGATTGACAGAATCGGTGGCGTAGTGTACTCAGACCTCAAGGGACCTATCACTCCGCGGGACAGGATGGGTAACAGGTACCTAGTAAATTTCATCGATTATAAGACGAACTACGTGAGAATTTTCCTGGCCAAGACCAAGGACTTAGCTGCAAAGAAGTTTGAGCATTTCTTGGCGTTTTTTGAGAGGAGATTCAACTGCAAGAACCACGTTCTACGAACAGACGGTGGTGCAGAATATAAAGTGTTAGACTACTTCTGTAGAAGCACGGGAATCTCGAGACAAGTCAGTGAGGCCGGAAATCAAGCTAGCAACGGAAAGGCGGAACGCATGCATCGTACCGTCATGAATATGGCTCGATGCATGTTTTTTGCAAGTGGATTGAATCTCTCTTTTTGGGGAGACGCGGCTGAGAACGCGGCGTATGTTCTGAACAGAACGCCTACCAGTGCTAATGCAAGAAGATTATCACCATTATAATTGTTGACGGGTGAAAAGCCGAATTTAGGCGAAATTGTGACGTTCGGTTCCCCGTGTACGGTGTACAGGAACCCGGGGACGAACGCCCTAGTGCACAGGGCGCATGTTGGGATTATAATTGGAAAGAGTGAAGAAACTAAAGGGTACAACGTGTACTTGAAGAAGGATAACAAGGTGACAGTAACGCAGCACGTGCGGAACATTAAGACGTTAAACGAGACCCAAAACGAGCAATTAAGAAATTTCTTTCAAGAGGATGTAAATGGAATTTCGAGTGAAGGTAGTGATGGACCGTTAGAAGGAGCTAACGAATCACGAGCGGGTGGAGACGCAGTTGTAAGTAGGCAGGAAGGCGGAAGAACTGGCGTGAAGCACACCGAAAAAGTAAAGGGCAAGAAAAAGGCCCGGTGGACGCGTGAACGACACGTTACGCGGAAGTACGCTGCAAAAAAGGCCGCGGAAACAAGAATTGAAGTTGAAGACAAAGAAAATCCAAGACAAGAAGTAAATTTAATAATGGAGAATGACCCGAAGAATTACAAGGAAGCAGTAAGCAGTGCGAATAAGGACAAGTGGTTGGAAGCGATCAAGACAGAAATTGATGCGCTTGAAGATAACCAAGTATGGGAGGTGATTCGCAGGCCTGAAGATGTAAGGCCGTTGCACACAAAATGGGTTTTCAAGACGAAGACCGATGCAGATGGGAATCTCGAGAGATTTAAAGCGAGATTAGTGGCGTGTGGCAACGAACAGAGATATGGAGTGGATTACGAGTTAACTTTTGCGGCTGTTATGGAAATGTCTAGGGTCAAATTTATTTTAAGTCTCGCAAGATAGTGGAATGTGCGTACGTTACATGGAGATATACCGAACGCTTATGTAAAGGCGTTAGAAGACGAACACGAGATTTTCCTGTATGTGCCGAATGGAATGAAGATCAAGCAAGAGAAGCTGGATGAACTTAAGGTCGAAGATGTGAAGAAGTTGGTGTTACGACTACGGAAGACACTATATGGATTAAAACAGGCGGGCAGACTGTGGAACCGCCTGCTTCATCGAAAGCTAGTACACTACGGATATACACAGAGCAGTACGGATAGCTGCTTGTATTACAAGAGATTTGATGACGAGATACTGGTGGTCGGCGTGTATGTCGATGATTTACTTGTTACTGGAACCAATGTGACGTGTGTGGAAAAGTTTTTCGAAAATATGAAAGTACTGGAAATCAAGAACCTTGGAAAGGTGTCAAAATTTTTGGGAATGCGAGTGACTTACAATGATAACGATGGATATTTCTTGGATCAAGAAATGATGATTAAAGATTTACTAGCGACTTATAAACTTGAAGATGCAAACACAGTGAAGGTGCCGATTACAGATGATTACGAAAATGATATTTTAAAGGAGCAAACGCTATTAAGTACTAGTGGAAAGGACGGGAAGCCGAGTGTGAAAGATTTTCAGTCGCTTACAGGTACTCTATTGTGGATAGCCCGCTGCACTAGGCCTGATATAGTGTATGCGGTGTACAAGGCGACGAGGAAAGCACATGCACCAAGTGTTCTCGATTGGAACTTAGCGAAGCAAATATTGCGTTTTTTGAAGGGGAGCGCGGATATGAAGCTGCAGATGGAAATCGACACAAAGTACAAGACAAGCAAATGGAACGAACTCACGATTGCTGGATATAGTGATGCAGATTTTGCAGGTGCGAAAACAGATCGGAAATCCGTTAGTGGTGGAGTCACGATAGTTGATGGCAAGGTTACGCAGTGGATGTGTAAGCGGCAGTCAAGTGTGTCATTGTCGACTATGGATGCGGAGTTTTACGCAGCGTCGGCAATGGAGTGCGAGTTACTTGGAGTGCGTGAAATAGCGATGGAGATTGAAATGACGGTGAATCTCCCGATGCAGCTACGATGCGACAACCAAGCGTCAATCAAGGTATTGAATGGTGATTGCGTCAAGTCCAGGACCAAGCACACAGACGTTCGCGTGAAGTTTATGATTGCCAAGGGACGCGAAGGTGTTATCAAGGTGTGTTACGAGCCAAGTCAGAGTATGTTTGCGGACGTGTTCACGAAAGGATTGAGTTTTCCAAGGCTAATGTTCATGCAACAAGGGCTGGGCCTGAGGGCGAACACGTGTGAGTGACTTTGGTTCACGTGAAAGTCGAGAAGGAGTGTTAAATTGGCCCGAAATTTGGCCGCGCCGTGCGAGGCGCGTATTCGGGCAGTTACGACTTTCAGTGAAGAGTTTTGGGTACATACTTCATTTGTGGGGTTTTACTCAAACATGCATATACATTTTATTAGATTAGGTTTTTACTTAATTCTAATATACTTACTTCAGAATTTCTCCGGCTGTAGCATCGTCGACCAACAAGTACGCCAACCGACTTTAGCACGTTAGTGCCGGCAAGGCACATACAGGAACCAGCGGTCAGCGGGAACGTGGAGGCGATTATCTTTTAGTACGATTGATACCTGACTTTAATTGCTTTCGATTATATTACGTTTGGAACATTTCGCGTGGATTTAAGTGGCTACTTATTACGTGGAGTTAGTACAAGTTACGTCACGCATATTTTCGCACGCATTGGAACCGCATTAGCAAGTGGAAGCAAGTGCAGGCAGTACAAGGCAGTAAACATGAGTGATAATGACGTTATAGAGCGCAAAGTCCAACACCACCAACACTCGACGAGGACAAATGTGCATACTGCACACGGGGCCCAGAAGACGCTGTGTCTCGGTCAGACGACATCTCCCGTTTACGGGCAGTAGGACGCCCCGCGCCTACTGTCCATTGCTGTTTTTTGGACTCGACGCTGGACTCAAAGAACCAGTGGTCGAGTTGTTGGCATAAGGCTTGATCTTCTCAAACGGAATACGACACAAAGCAGCGTAATGCCCCGAATATCCACAGCGGTGACACTTGAGCTTCTTCTAAGAGGTGGCGGACGACGACACCGCGCAGATTTCCATGGGTTCAGGACCAACAAGAGAAGGAGACAAAGGGGATCGGAGCACCGACCCAACTCCTTTCGCTTGTTGGGCGCTGAAATCTTCACGCAGCGCCATGGAGTATGCGGCTTCAATAGTTGTCGGACGCTCACGGAACAATTGCGAGCGCGTTGGTCCCTCGCGAAGGCCATTCAAAAATACCGCCAACTGAGTGGACTCAGCGATTGGGTGTGTAAACACACACGAGGCCAAGTAACGCAGCTTGACCACACAATCATGCACAGAATCACGTCCTTGCTTAAGGTCGAGGAACTGCGAGTGGGCTCAGAATTCCGACCCGGCTGGCTAAAACGTAGCGGTCAGCTGGTCCTTGAGATCTTGGACCGTTGGAAAAGCGCCAGGATTGGCAATGGTCTTTCCCAGTGCCCACTGGCGAGCACGACCAGATAAATTTGCGATTGTGTACGCCACTTGGAGTTCATCTTCCGCGATGCCACGGGCCTTAATAGCAAGGTCCAATTCGCAAAACCAGCGAACAAGCGGTGGTTCAGAGGAACCATCATACTAGTAAATGTCCAACTTGAACGTTGGACGACGCGCACTCGGAGGTGCCATTGAAGGGGTCGATCTGAGCGACGCCACTTCTCGAGCTAAGAACTCCGAGATAACTTGATGTTGGCGATTCTGCGGACCAGAAAACGACAACTGCGTTGCCATCAGGCAGATTTGGTTGGACATGCGTCCAACCGCTTCCCATTAGAAATCCGACAGATGCTGGAAGAACTGGCGTTCCAGCGGAGGAATTTCTTCTTCGTTACACCTGGTAGCACTTTGTGATCCGTACAACGACCGATCTATTGTATGTCTACACGTTCCAAGGGTTCGGCTGTTCGCCGATTAAAGTGGTTGGTATTATTAGTCAAGTTTCTGCCTATTTTGCAAGAAAAAATGTTTTTGGTTATTTAGGCATGTTTTTTTATTTTAATTGATATTATACCTCTACTTAAAAAAGCAAAAAAGGGACTCGAACCCTCAACATTAACCTTGGCAAGTTTTTTATTTAAATTTTTCTTGTTTTAAAAAAAGATAACCTCCTCCTGAAGGATCATAAAAATAAGTATTTGGTGTAAAAGAATTAGTCCAAACAATTATTCGAGAATTGAAATAAGAATTTTTTTATTGTTCCATCTTTTTTTTCGTTTTTTTATACTGTGAATAGTAGTCTAATTCTATAAAAGAATATTTTAGTTTATATTTTATTTTAGAATTTTGACATAAACGTTTATATGGAAATTTATTTAAAGATATGTTTATTGGATTAGGTTCCCCTTTTTGGAAAAAATAATTAATAAAATATTTTTTTTATTTTTTACGTCCTAAAAACAAATTAATGCCAAGGCATCAGAAATTAGAAGTACAGCTTTAAGACCTCAGGAGGTGGAAAAATTATGAAAATTTTTTGATCGAATTTAGTTTTAATGCTGATAAAGCGCCTAAAAACATAGATAAATTCTAATTAATTTATGTTTTTAGGCGCTTTATCAGCATTAAAACTAACTACCAAACGTGTAGACATACAATAGATCGGTCGTTGGACGGATCACAAAGTGCTACCAGGTGTAACATGGCTCTAAGCACTCTGTTACAACAGCTTACACAGAGCGGCGATGAGGCGCTCTTGGACTCAACAGAATAAGGTAATTTTAGGACTGAATTGAATATCAAAGGGAGCAAATGGTCCTCACGACCATTCATCCCAAAACCTACGAAAACTGATAACCTACAAAAACTAATGCTAGTTCGCTAGGTACGGTACATATACCGTACCCCTCTTCGTATACGATACCGTCGTAACCGTAACCATGTAACCCCGTTACCGTAAGCTTAACCCATGTAACCCCGTTACAAGAGGGACCAGTTCAAAAATTCCGAGCGACTTAATGCAAACGAAAGCAAGTTGAGCGTGCCTCCGGTTAATATAGCAGCTGGAGTTGCCCATTTACCGCTAATACAGCAGTATATGTGTCCACAACTCGTGTCATATTGAGAGGGAGAATATAGAAACTGAGTGTATAAGTAGGAATTTTTCTGTAGTAATGTAAACATTTCAGTACGGCTGAAACTACTAACACTGAATGCACATCTGCTGGGTGAGTGGCAGATAAAGCAAACTATATATATCCTACTAATAAGCAGTAAAAGACTTCGTATTACAGTGTCAAGCTGTATTACGCTATGGGAAAGATGCGCTTGCTACCGCTTTTGATAAACAGAAGCAAAAATGCTGACAAAAGTGGACGAAAAGAAAACAAATTCTTAAAAATTAAAGTGCTAAATGGAATAATATATATTATAGATTCCCACCGAAATGCAACTGCACCCGACATAAAATGTCGGGCATCTTCAATCTTATGCTTCGGCTAACCACAAATGCGAGTCTCTTCCCCGCAAAGAATGTTGAGGCAATCCAGATCGTCTAGAATTCTGACTTCGACTTGTCGTAAAAACCTCAGCATATCTTCATGTTCCGTCTGCTGCCGATCAACTCTCTGTTGAAGGGCAAGGTCGTCTTCAACAAATCTTGGTTCTCGTCAAGAAGACAACGGATGGACTGGTCACTCGGATTAAAATCAGCACAGAGGGAAGGAAACATCTTGCAAAGGTGATATTGACACTACTCAGCTCGAGAAGCCGCTTGTCGTGGTTCTTGACATCGACTGTAGCCGGTGCGAACACGCACGGTGCGGCTAGTGCACAAAGAAAGACTTTCCTAAAGCGGCGGTGTGCCGCTACTTAGCCGATACGCCCTTATAAAAGGGCTTAGTAAGAGAGTACTCTCTTACTCGGGGCCAAGATTCCACTTTGGTTTACAAGTTAGCGCGAGCTAACGCCTTAACACAAGGCTCCCTCAATAAGGGGGTAGCTAAGGGAAGGACTTCCCTTACACTACGACACTCACTGCGCGCGCGACCGGTCGAGGTCGTGCGTCCTGCAGTCTTTTGATTGAAATGTAAACTGAATGTATATTTAATATGTAATTAGCCTAAATTAATTTAAACTAATGTAAACTATATGTAATACTAAGTAGAACTTACTAAATTCGTACCTAGCCAAAATGTAGTGTACACCACCTGTGTACTAACACGTGGCTGCCTGTCACGCCTCCACCAAGGGTTGATAGCAAAAACTAAACGCTTTTCTTTTTTGTTTCAAATAAACGTAGATACTGTAGTGTCAATGAAATCTCAATAAAACAATTCGTCGGAACGACGGATACCATCCACTAGTCCCAAATAAATGAGAAGGTTCCTAATATCGCTATGTTCATCAATCGTTGAAAGAAAATAGACGAAGAAGAACCGTGCGAATGCCACTCGCTATCGTCACAAGCGCAAAGAAAACCTTAACGCTGTTTGAATTTTGAGCTGTCGTTCAACAGTGAGGAGACTTCCATTCATCGGTAGATTAACAGCTTTCTACAACAGCTTCCTACTAGAACCGTGGACCCATATTGCATACATTATTATTGTGATAGGATGATTTGATTGCGTGAATTCACTCAAGGATTCGCTAGTGATGACTATTTTGGTAGAAACTATCAACATGCTAAAAAACAGTTGATGATTGTCATGAGCTCCGTCGAAATTGTATAGAAGTTCTTGTTTGTTCAATCATGCTATGTATCAGTATAGAGTGGATTTCTGGCTACGAGATAGATTAGTAGTTGAGGGCGTTCGTGAATTTGGACGAAATCAAGCGTGTTCATCGGTTAGAAACAGAAGCCTATTGCGAAAATGAAGATGCGGCGTGATAGCACGCGTACGGGAAGTACGCGACTTTTATTAGCGATCCATGTTAAAAATAGTCTGTATACTTAATTATTATAATTAGGTAGGACCATTTGTTTTTAGTTAGCAATCTGTATTTTTTATCTTTTAGGTACTAAAAATAAGGCATCTGTACTCGGTTCTGAGTACTGCCTATTTTTGTGCTGATAAGGTATGTAGGTAACACAACAGCTGTTAGCGGTATAGTATACCTTCAACAGCTCATGCATATTCATGTTAGACTAGCTAATCACTTCTCAATAAACCTTGCACTAGATAAACATCTACTTGCATTCACTTCGTCGGACGTTCAACAATCTCTCAAAGGGTGTCACTCTCGCAACCTAGCTGTAATTGGTTGTCGAGATACAGACACGAGACGATTTGGTATATTTGACTTCATTATACGACTATTACGACTCGAGTTTCCTACGTATCTACGCTACGATGGATGCACACACCTTTTAACAATCCAAATATACAGCGTAATACGCCGAGATTTACGAGTCCTTAGCCGTTGAACTTCTGTTTCACTACAGCTTATTCCAAACCGTTAATCTCTACATATCAGACCTTCAGGTACAGTATTAACAGTACTGTACGGGCATAGTATGGGGACAGGCTAGACGGCAGCAAGTGAAAGACTAACTAGCAGCAAGTGAGGCAGCGACTACGAAAAACAAAAAAGTACCAAAAATGATATACTAGGAATCAAGCAAACAGAATCAGTCACGTATCCTACTTTACCCATTTTCAATACTTTACATACATTCTCTAGCGTCGGAAACATTACTGTCTTTGATTCACTTGGCGCTGCATCAGCTCCCACCGCAGCATGACGGAACGTGTGTTCGCCCAGGTCAGCAAATAAAATTCCTTCCGAACCGAAGCTTCTCGCCGCATAAAACGCTATACCAAAAGAACTACAGAGTGCATCGAGCCTCAGCTCGACACTACGCCGAGTTCCTACGAGACACACGACGGTAAATTGCTTGAAAAAATCGTCTGAAAGATCCGTCCTCGTCCTCGCATCACATGCCACTTGCACCAAAGGATTCAGCTCCTGCACACGCGGGAGACACGCCTCGGCACGCTATTCTCATCACATACAAGCATCAAGTTGAAAGGAACGTTTGGACATTTAGGGGCTGTGTCTATTGCTTGAAAATCCACGTTTGACCTACATTTTTGCCCACGTCTTCTTTGGAAAGAAAAAATTGGGACGCCACGGCTAGTGGCGTCACGGATTGCGTATCGTGTAATGTGACGCTCACACCAGCGAGCACCAAGTTTTTTACAAGTTCTGATCCGAGCGTGGATAGACCGCTGACGAGAACGCGTGACTTTTGAAGACGTTTCTGGGCTTCCACGCCCCACAGGCGCATCTGCCGGTCGTACACGGCTGCTTCCGCCGCGCTGAACGTTGCCATGAAATACGAACTAGTCTATCTATTACAAGTAATATATTTGACAATAACTAAATTATAGTCTGATACAAATACACAAACATTGAGTATACCTTTTTTGGTCTTGTACGAATATGTCCAACTTTAAATGCCTTGATCCGCGCATAAAAGTCCCAAAAGGGTAAAAAAGTATATCCTTTTTGGTACTTTTTTTGTTTTTCGTAGACCTGCTGCTAGTTAGTCTTTCACTTGCTGTCGTTTAGCCCGTCCCCCATAGTATGCTAATAGTACTTCTAAGATTTCTGATATGTCAAATCCTAATGAGTTCTTTTAGAATAATCTCGAATTCAGACCTTTCCATCTGGTAGGCCGTCATAATTGTCTCTTACAGTTGAAAAAAAAAGTCGAAATGCTACTTATGCTTACAAAATTAAAAGGAGGATGGAGTGTTTCTTTCTCGTTATCGTCACAGTACGATATGGGTGCTCCTCTTTCAGTGACAATGCAATGATATTCTTCCTTGGAAAAATATAGGATCCGCAATAAAAAAAAGTCTAATGATACGTATTCTACTAACTCCGCAATAAATAACCGATCGACATAAAATCGCGCTCGTTTGTTCTAGAAGGACTAAGAAAATTTGCAGAGATAGGCAGGATCTAATGGATTAAGACGTAATTGCAATTTTTCACTGAAAGTCGTTTTCGTCACCTCCGCAATTTCAACGGTATCTTCTTATAGATTACTCGCCTTGCGGTTTGTACGCCGCGCTGGCGAAGCGTCCACGAAATACTAATGAATAAATTGTTTTTTGAAGGGATCTAGAAGAAAGAATGTTACTGCAGCTATGTATTCGAACGTGAGGTACGTCACCGTTAGTTAATTCGACAGTATTCGATCACGCAGTTGGTACACCGTCGAAGTGGGACACTGGGATCCGACTCGCTACGTACAATCTCACATCTTTCATATTCCAACAATATAAAAAAATTGTCGCACAAGCGATCATATCGTTAATTCAATTTTTTTGTCGGACAAGTTTGGATTCATCGTACAAAAACACGTTGTCCACCCGCAAACTGGGATCCCGCCACAATAACAACACCACCATAAGGTTCATTTTGCTTTCTCATTTCTGAACTTACCAAGTCGGCCCCAATCGACACATCTGAGTAATTCCCACTCCTCTCCCCGTTTCCCCCTCCCGTATCGCGTCCGCCGTCGTCTCTCCCGCTCTTCTATACAGCGCAAGACGTCACCGGCTGCCAAATCCTTTCGTCGCAGCTCAAGTGATGCTGAAGGACTGCCCGCAGCATCAGTGGATTAATCAACGCTCGCACGAAACCCGCACCACCTTTTGGTTATCAAGTTAACTCTTTCCCTTTTGGTAATACCGAAGTATTATTATGGATACACTTCAATCCAATTCAAGCTACAGAGGATTTGGAGCTCTTGCGAGCGAGAATCTTCGTCTGGTGCTCGATTTTTTGAGTGTCAGAGACAAGTTCGCACTCTTGAGTTGCAACAAGGAGCTGCTGCATCGAGAACCTTTGATGCCTGCGCTAGTGTCCTACTGTGGACACTGTGAAGCGTGTGAGTCGAAGACGGAGCATCTATGTAATACCGGATACAACTTTGAATCTCAGGGCTTTTGGGAAGCAATGGTAAAGTATGCGATGCCCACGGGTTTGACGGAGCTTCGACTTGCCGGATGTGAAGGATTTGACACTTCAGTATTGAAAAGTGCCTGTGCCAAGGATGCTTTAAAGCCACTGAAGGTCTTGGACTTAAACAAATGCACGTCACTGAATACCGAAGCTCTTGGACTGTTTGCAGATATGTGTGAAAATCTGAAAGAGCTGAGGTTCCGAGATATGGCGGTGGACCACAAAGCCCTCAAGATATTGCTGACCAAGAATGCCAAGTCCTTACGGATCGTTGATTTATTGGGCTGCCATACTGTGACTGGAGAAGATGTTCGGGGCATTGCACAATGCACCCAGCTCCGAGATTTGAGTCTATGGGGCTGCCACGGTGTGGACAATGGGGCTATTGTTCACGTCGTGCAGCATTGTCCGCAAATTGAGCGATTGAATCTTCGCTATGCCCACAAGGTCGATGACAAAGTCGTGGCGGCCATTGCATCAAATCTACCGCAACTCAAGGATTTGAATTTGCGCTACTGCTACAAAGTCTCGGACAAAGGGGTGTTTTCGCTCTGTAAATTCCTCCCAGGGCTTCGTTCGTTGAATCTTTCGCAGTGTTCACGAGTGACTGACGGGGCCATCCGACAAGTGGCGGCGTCTATGTCGTCTCTCAAGGAATTGCGTCTCTGGGGTTGCAACAAACTCACCTCGGACGCCGTCTTCTTCATCTCGGAAGGGCTGCCAGAGCTCGCGCTGCTCGATCTGCGCAGCCGTGACAAACTCGATACTGTCATTGGTGGTCCCGCTGCCTTGAAGATCCTTATCCAGACGTATCGCACGAAGCTGGCGAGATGGGAACAAGCGCAAGATGAGCAAACGGGCGTCTTCAAACGGTATGCCATGGTCGCTCCAGCCGCCTAAATGGTACGACGGTATCCGTCTCTTCTTTTTTTTCTTTTACATATCGACAACTTTGATTCTTGCAAACTGCGTACGTATCACGTACTTTTTCTCGATTGTTTTTTGGCCTATTCATGTCAAGCCTTTAGAGAGCATAGAGCATTAATTCATATTTTTAGTCGAATAAAATTTCCTATTTCATAAAATTCAAGCACCTGCTTGTCCTGTTAGCAGAATTTCTCCAATAGTTCGCGTAGATGCAGAGGCGGCAACGAATGTCGTAGCACTAATAAACTGTTCAGATCATCAGCATGAAGCGAGCTCGACGTTGCTGCCACGGCATCGTGCAAGAAAGTTGCATTCTCTTCCTCCACCTACAACAAGCATATAATCATGTTAAAGGAAGGGACCCAAAAGATTGCCATCAATTAATTGCACCTTTTCGAGAAGTTTCTTGGTGACCACACCCGTCGAAAGCCCAGGTGGATCTTCACTGTTTAGTGCATTGGGTTCGCTCTTCCTTTCTTTCTCTTCCGTCTGTTTCGATTGCTTTGCAGCCGACATGGAGAGCGCCATGGCCTTGGCAAGCAGCATCGCCTCGTCATCGTCAGAAGGCACGCTCTCGACGACACTTGCATCTTTCTCTCGGTCCGCTGTCGGTTCGTACGAGAGTTTCTTGTACAGCAAGAGATACACGGTATCCGACACGGTGCCCGACACCACTCGATGAATCTCTTTCCAGTTCGAACGTTCCACTTTCGTGTCATTAAACTTGATCCACGGACATAATGGCGAGTCTTCCAGATGCAACTGGCGCGTACTTTCGTCACTTTCGCGACAGAAACTATAGTAATGTCCAGAATTAGCTGTCAGGCCAGAGTGGACGAGGACTCCATAGAGACCATAGTGTCGTGACTGCTTGTCTCGCGTCGACGCGTCATCCACGTCATCAAGAGCAACGTGTTCTTCAGGAGTAAGCGATGGGAGCGTCAAGAAGGCGGGGAACCGGACATCATGCAAGCATTTACACGCTTTCTGTTGACTCCAGTCGTAGTACATGCGCTTTAAAGTAATAATCAAATGCTCGGGGGGATCAAAAATCACCGTGTGCGTCCGTGACTCGGTTTTACACTCACACGTGCTACATAACAGCGCATTGTCGCCTCCCAGCGTACGTGTAGCGACAAAACGAGAGAGCATCGACTTAATATCGTGACGCCACACACGTTCCGAGAAGACAAGTTTGCCGTCTTGCCATTCGGTTCCATAGTCTCGTTTAAATGCGATGTGAACATATCCGTCTCTCACTAATTTCCACTTGCCACCGATAACCGAAGCCACAGCTGAAGTCCCGCTAGATGGTGCCACAGAGGTGCCAGCATTCATCACGTTCCCAGGAACAGCTTCGACTCCACTCCACCATCCATTCAGTTCTGTGCCTGCGTCGTTCAGAGTCAACTCGAACGGATAGTTGGATGGCAAGCACGCGCTCAAATTCGCCCCGCCGCCGCCAGCCATTGGACTTTCACACCTCCATGCTCCAATTATCATGCGCTTCTTCATCTCTCCAGTCTGCTGAAGCTTCGACGAGACGAGAAGTCCACTAATCGATCCCGTTGACTGCGCATGCAATACAACACCAAATGTTCCGTCCACACTACGAGCATCGTCGAGTTCTTCTACGACCGAGAGAGAAAGAAATCGACCAAATGCTGGCAAGGGAGAGCTCGTGATTTCGTATTCACCATTTAGCAGGTTTTCTAGTGGCTTGACAATCGCTTTTGTCTCGCATTTCGATACACAAAGGTGGATCGCTACTCCCCCCGTGCCTTGGTTTAAATTCGCATCCATACCAAGTGGCGTGTGCTGGATTTTAACAAACCCGGTAGGAAGAGGATCTGGCTGCGTCCCGGACGTCCACATCAGTGTGACATCCATGACACTCTTAGTCGACGTACCGTCACTTTCAACTGCTGTCGCGTCGCCACTCTTTTTCACACAAATGAAAATGGGCACGCCTGAAGTGCCATCATTCAAGTTAGCAGAATATCCCGCAGGCGTGGTTTCGATACACGTGTAGTGGTCTGGAACGGCATCAATCTCACTATAGATCACAACTATGTCGGTGATGTAGCCATGCACTGGCGCTTCTTCTCGTTTCAGCGCGAGATATAACGCGTGAGGCGACGCTGTTTGTGCCAACAGGTTCCCTGACCGACCTGAACACGTATCTCGAACAACCTCAAAACCTTGCGGGACGCGCTCATCGCCGCGTAAGATAACAAGCTCCGAGATCGGCCACTTCACCTTCCCTTTCCTCGACGTTTGGATACCTTTAATCACGATCGGTTTCCCTGTTCCATCTCCAACCATTCCATACATGGTATATGACTGTAATTTTCCTCCTTGCGACGATATATGCGCAGGAGAATCTGGTACACTACTTACTCCATTCGGTGCAGGGCGTAGTTCCACATCAAACAGCTGGGCACCTGGTATCGTGGAAGTTTTCCAATACCCAGAAACGCGATAAACTCGTGCAGGAGCATCGCTTCTCGTCCTTCCATCGAATGAGCAATCAGTAGGTACAAGAGATTCCACCGATCCTGTGGTCACGGCGTCCGACCACGTCGACAGCCGCGTGGCAACGCACGTCAGCTCTCCCTTACCGTCGACTATTCCCTTCACCAGCAGCGCATTCGGGATGGAATCGGAGACCGAGCGGATTTTCACAGCCTTTCGTCCACGATCCGTGTCGTCTGTGCCAATCCAGTCACCTAGTAGATTTGTGACAGCATCTGTACACGATTCTTCAACAGGATACAGATCGATCACCTCGTAGTCATTGTACTTAGGAACTCGACGGGGAGCACGGAACACATCAATCGCAAAAATCGGATTGCCGTGGCCACGACGGACCATCAATTGCGCTGGGACGAGCGAAGTACCAGAGGGGGAAGGCTCGTGGACGGATCGCGAACGCCCAATCGCTTCCCACCCTTGCTGCTCGTGTGTCGACACGGCAGTGTCTTCGACAAGCTTTAAATCGGTGAGACATGGTTCGTTGCCGCCTACTTTCAGTGCTAGATACTGTTTTTCTCCGTCTTGGTGACTTAGATTTAACGAATGGTCAATCATTCGATATCCAGGAATTCCACTGGACACAATCTTCAAATCCGTGATGGGCATATCACACCGATAGCACAAGTAAACCTTCGAGCCATCGCCTTGATTCAAATCTACTTGAATTTGTTTGAAACCATCTGGGACAGGATCTGTGCCATAAATCACCTGGAGATCCGTAATCGGTGAGCCTTCAGGCTCTCGACGGAAAAACAAATACACTTGTTTCTTTACACCCGTTGAAGCACTCCCTCCAATATTCAGATCTAGCTCCACCCGTTCAAATCCAGACACAGTAGGCTTGGGATCGCTGCTTAATGCCACTTTGACCATTAATTCTGTAATGGGCAGGATCCGTTCGTGATCGTTCATCATGGAATTGTTGGCACTTGCCCATTCAGGACATCGTTTAACACAAAGATACACGTACGGAGCTCCTGTGCGATCCTTGTTCAAATCCGTGTTCAGTCGTTCGTATCCCTCGGGCGTATGAATGTCCATAGAAGACCCTCTGACAGCGGAAATACTGATAATCGGTGTGTAACGAAGATCAATCATGTTTAGCAGCAACTCCCAAAAGTATTCGCGATTAATTGACTTGTTGCCACACACTTTGCAGGCAAAAATTGTCGCTTGATGTCCTCCAAAAATGGATCGAATGTCATCCACTGTGTCAACATGTTGACTCATTTGTTGAGTCAGCGAATCAATAACAAAATGGGCGAAATCCGACGTATCTTGTTGTCGTCCATTTTTAAACTCGGGAGGGAGACATCGCTGAAGCACCTGTGTAGCTATATAGGGCCTCTGGGATGCCGTCATCTGCGCAAACAAGTTCTGAATCGTAGCGACCACGTTTCCACCACATAGTCCATCCTCATCTTCAAACGAAGTCATGTAGTTTTGAGCATCCCATGATAACATTAAACGTCGAAAGTCTTGCGTCATGTAGAGCGTTTGAAGAAAGCTATTCTGGTAACAAACATTTGTCAGATTCTGCTTCATATTCACCATACCAGCGTAATATGGCTGCAACTCGTTGGGCTTCTTAACTGGGTCGATTGGGGCCAGACCACGGAAATCAGATGCATTTGGCCATGAAAGACATTTCCAATCACCCGATCCATCGCCACGATACCATTTTCCATCAAATCGAGACGCTGCTTTGTCCCAATAGAACGAACACGCATTCGATTGGGAATGGCTGCTCTTCTTGTATCGTCCATCGAATTTCCATGCCCCGTCCTTGGTTAACCGCGCTAGGCCACTCACCTTTCCATCTTTTTCGACATATGTTCCGCGAATGTACTCACCGACAAAGCTTGTATTAAGCCTAAGATGCATGTTGCCGCCAGTGGTTTCCCACACTTCATTGTTCATGGACTCAAAATCCAGCAAGTTGCTGACTGCCAGAACGGCTGTGCGTTTGTATTCCTCGAGAAGCTTCACATTTTCAAGCTTGGACACATGCCAATCCGTTTCCGATCCAGAGGGACCAACCTTATCACTTCCATTCATTTTCATACTCAAAGAAGCGGGAGACGAAGGCATTGTCGGATCGAGTTTAGAAGCAGGCAAGGCCATCATCGTATCGGGAGGGTCGAAGGCAGCGGCGACTGGGAGCTCACGCACTGTTGCACACATGTAGCAGCTTTTGTCCGACGCTTGATTTTCCATGGTACATGCGGAACAAATCCATGAACCTACAGGCTGCATCGCCAAAGCTTGATCTTGCTTCGCGGCCCCCTCTGCTGCGTAGCAAAGAGTTGTGAGTCTATGGTCCGTTTTGCTCTCTTGCGTCGTCTCGACCACATCAAGGTCCACTTCTTTCGGTCGGGGGGTATCACACATCGAGCATTTTATCGCCGTCGCGTCATTGAGCATAGTACATGCTCCACATGACCAATCCTGAGCAAGTTTGGGCTGTTTACATTCGACCAATGAGGTCGAGCTGCATTCCGGCGCTCCAGTGCTCAAAATCGCACTTATCTCCGGTCGATTGTTGCCACAGACACTACATTGCTTCAGTTCAATACGATTGATCACGGTGCACTTGGTGCAACCCCATAAGTTTGCGTTAACAGGTTGGTTAAGTGCGATATACTCAGACGCTGGGATAGCGCTGGTGCATCGACAAAGGCCATTCCCACGGACTCGACAAGCGCAAGCTGTCGTTGTTACACCGTGTGCTACGAGCTCATGTCCTTCATGACAAATGACGGCGCAAATCCGACAAACACAGTTTTCATGCACCAAACTGCATGTCTGACATCCAAACGATTCTTGTGCAATGGCGCTGCCATCCGTGCTCACTCGAGTGCATAGTACAGAATCGTTCTCACCATTATTTTGACCACTATCGGCACTCAAACTCTCAGCTTGAAGAAACGAATACACGTTTCTTAGAATTGAGCTGGCAGATTCCTTCAGCATGTTATCATCCATTGCTTTGAACGTCCAATTGAGTAGCTCAGTTGTAGCTTGCTGACTAGACAGTGCTTTGCTCGGAGGGAAAATCAACCCTGTGCGAACTGGGCTGTCTGATTCTATGCGCAAAGCAAGCTCAAGATCTACTGCAGCTTCCAACACGTGACCAACGCCTCCAATATCAAGCGATAGAACACGTTCAGGAAGTTCGTACTTGATTTGGACGCCGGAAGGGGAAGTCGAAGGTCCTCCAGCAACGCGACATACGCGAACTAACGGATTGGGCTGCTGTTTCGACCAAATACACAGCTCGAGCTCGTACATTAAAATACCTGATGTGGTAGCCTCCAAGTCAATTTTCACTAGCATTGCAGGGCCACCGAAGTAACCAAGCGTCGACTCTCGAGCATCACTAGCAACCTGTGATAGATATGTTGCTTCGACTACGAGAGGAACAAGATCCCAAAAACTGGCTTCACATAACGCAAACACAACCGACGTTCGTGAATCAACAGCGACGGGAGAAGCAATGAATATCATTGATTCAAAACCATGTGCAATCGAAACAGCATGTTGTCGCCATAACGCGGCCCCAACACCTTCACAATTAACTTGAAGTCCACGATCTCCTTCTCTAGCGCAATCCAAGAGCGAAAACTTGCCCGTGCCGGCAAAATCATCTCCAAGAGAAATTGCAAATGTATTTTGCACGGGCACCGCGTTTGTTGGAGCTGCGGGAACGAACGTATGGATCGATGAGATGGTTGCATCATGAAGAGCGTCAGCGGATTGATAAGCTTCAAAGACACACGCGTGGTTTTGCTGCTTGGAAAAATCCATCAACAATCGTTCCGATTTACCGACAAGGGGAAAGTATCCGACAAGATGTGCTTCTTGACCACTCAAGGCCGTCCAGATGCTCCAATTTTCGTTCAGATCGGAGACAAGTGTCGACCAAATGCGCAAATCAAGTATCTGTCCATAAAAACAGCTTGGCACTTTCTCTTCTTTACTGGAACGACAGCTTTCCAAGCTTCCACCGATACTCAGTAAGGACGGCTCGGATGTAAATGGTCCTCCTTCATTTACTCTCGCAATCTCACCAGCAATCGAGCCATCAACAAACAGCGCAACCTTTTCTAAGCCAAAGAACAAAGTCATGTGGCAAAACGTGCCAAACTGCAAAGCATTACAAGAAGTGACCATGCACTGTCCTCCAGCAATTTGCAACACCAAATGACCTGTACTCGACAGCTGTAAGGCAAAATCACGACCATAAGCCAGGACCACTTGATCTTGCTCTTGTAAAGGCGATGGCTCTGGGGAAATCCACACTTGAATGGTAAAGTCCTTATGATTTGACATTGACAATAATGGCTGTTCTAGTACTAACACACTTGCTGGATTGCCTTTAGGAGAAAACACAAACGCCGGGAGGTATGTCGAATCCATCATTTCATTGTTTGCAGCTTCCAGTGACGTTCTAAGATCGAAACAACTTTCAATCACCTGTTTACGGGCAAGCCAGACGCCTTGCTGTTCGCCACGAGACCATTTCATGCGCATAAATGATAAATCCGAGTCGAATACCGCTGAAAACGGCGCAGGATTACTTCCTTTACCGCAGCTGGGGATAGTTGACATCGTAGCTTCTGCGGGACGATCTGTCCCACACGTCAAGCACTTCATCGCAACGCCTTCATTATTCATCGTACAAGCCCGGCAATCCCATGTTGGTGCTGAACTCGGAGCCACTTTTTCACTTTTGAAAGTCATGTCTTCATCATACAGCTGTCGCCAATGTCCCTCGAGCTCCCACTTTGTACTTTCGATTGTCTCGGGATGCGCCAACAGCACCTGCATCTCGGGTATTTGTCGGAAAAAGCACCCCGTGAGCTCTAATCTCTGCTTTAAATTACGGTTTGTCATCGTCGCTTGCATTTCGTATGCAAAGCAATTTGTCGTCTTTTTTAACCGTACTGAGCCCGAATTTCGAGGCCCTCCATTGCCATGCGGGTCATTATTAAACTCATCCTCAACCCACTTCCCTTCGATTGAAGGTAACATAGCATCCATTTTTTCTGCTGGTAGCACCCAAGCACTGGACCTTAAAAGTACCTCGGCTTGTGCAGCTGCAGGTCGAATTACCTGAGGCCCAAAATTCGCGCACATGGATCGGCGAAGTATCCTGGCCTCAGCTTCATACCCTCGATGACAATGTTCCAGCGCCGCACACATCACCAGCAATTGATGAACCATGTCATTGTTTTGGTCATTCTGTTCGGTACTCAATAATTCCGCCAAATCCGTAATTCG
This sequence comes from Peronosclerospora sorghi, assembly GCA_026184515.1. Lineage (NCBI taxonomy): Eukaryota > Oomycota > Peronosporomycetes > Peronosporales > Peronosporaceae > Peronosclerospora > Peronosclerospora sorghi. The sequence continues at coordinate 6,625,785 of CM047584.1, read as the reverse complement.
CTTTAAATTTATCAAATAAAGCTTCGCGGAATGCTGAAAACCCACGAGAATGTCAATATAGAGCCGTAGCGCTTGTTTTCGAGTCTCGCTTTGCAGTATTTTAGTATAAACAGCATCTATAATGTGAATCGAAACCAAATTCAGAGCGTCCCAGCGTTTCGCCACTTTCAGGCCGTCAAAAGTCATGTGCGCCAATCGCACGAGGCCATAGCAATGCAGCGATGGATGCACTAGCATAACGCGCAGGAGAATTAAAATCTTATTTGAAGCAACAGTAGTGCTTGCAAGCAAGAGTCCCAGATCTTGAACCAATGGGAGAGACTTATCACAGAGTGAATCCCAGTATCGTAACTGCTCGGAAGTTAACCCTACAGACAAATCAACATTCTTTATACGAGCGTCAATGTCCGTTGCATCTGTTGAGGCTGCGGCAGCGGCGTTGACGGCCACACATGCTTCTAATAGGGCGCGAAAGTGTTCCGTCAGCGCCTCCATCATTGCGGATTTGATTTCCCCTTGTCTTTTGAAGGCGGACACGAGCCTTTTCATTGGTATAAAATAACATACCTTATGATTGGATGCAGAATGTTTGTCGCAAAAACAGGCTATTTAGCCACTTAGTGGATCATGGGCAGTCACAGTCAAGCGGCGCAGCTTCGAGTGAAAACGAGAGGGAAGAATAGAGGACTAACGGGTTCATGTAATACTGTGTCTAGAAGCGCCAAGAAACCCTTAAAGCGTCATCTGACGAGCAATTATACCAGCGACTCGGACGCTTCGGATATCGCCGTGGCCATTCCATTACCGTCGCTGGAGAATGGAACAGTGTGTGACTTTGTACAGGAAAGAAAGAAGAAAATGAACGGTAAACGTTCAATCGATGAGACGGATCCACACGCTGTGCACGATCGCAAAAAGAGCGATCGAGAGGAGAAGGCGGAGAAGATTGTGTGGCGTAAGTTTGAGCGAGAAAATCCTGCTTTTGAGCAGTTTTATGCGCGTTGCTTGGGACTGGAGAAGGAGGAATTCGTGCGCTTTCTGGCGTGTTTGAAGGAACCACTGCCAGTGTATCTGCGTGTCAATGGCAACTTTACGAGCTTGAGCGAGATCGTGAGAGGAACGTTGGAGATGGACTTTGATTTAGAAAACGTGACTGTGCCGACACTTGTGGGAGGTGAAATGAACGTTCTCCTTCAATGTGAGTCGTGGATCCCCGGCAAGAAATTGTGGAAATTGTCAGTGGATAATAAGACCTTACGTAAAGTCGAGGGTCTTCGGTCTCTTAGTACCTATATCCGTGCTCAAGGATCGTTAGGTACGCTTCTTCGACAGGATCCTGCCACTACATTGTTGCCAGTATTTTTGGATATCCAGTCTGGTCAACGTGTTTTAGATCTTTGTGGTGGTGGTGAACATCGCGCACCGATAGTGAATGAATATTTGTGTCCTGCTTCTCTTGCGCCCGCTGAAACGAACAATGAGCTTCGTGCATCAAGTTTGATGGTTGTCAACGAACGCGATGCGATGGCAGCGGCGTCAGCGGTTAGAAATCTGACGCGCACACTACCTCTATCTCGCGAGCTCATCGTAACGGCACACACACCAGAAGAATTTCCTTTGCCGAAGGCTGCGGAAGCTCGATTTGACCGTGTCATTTGCTGTGTGCCGTGCTCCGGAGATGGCCTCGTTCGTAAGTTTCCGGAAAAGTGGCGTACGTGGAGTCCAGAGCAAGCGCTAAGATACCACCCACGTCAAGTGGGTCTAGCCGAACACGCGCTGACGCTTGTGCGGACTGGAGGGTCTTTATTATACAGTACGCGTTCCCTGAATCCGATTGAGAACGAGGCCGTAGTAGCTGAGCTGCTTCGGCGCTCAAAGGGTGCGTTGGAACTTGGTGAGACCGACGGTATCTTAGAAGGCTTGAAACGATCGCATGGCTTAAGCACGTGGGATGTTCTGGACGTGGCGTCTTGGGACGATGCCTCAGAAGACCAGCGACATAGTCTTCGTCCGTCCATGTGGCCTCCAACACCAGAAGAACGTGATAAGATACACCTTGAGCGGTGTGTACGTCTGTTGCCTCATCAGAACGATACGAACGGTGTTTTTTTCGCAGTCATCCGCAAAATATGTGAGCCAGATCATGTGATCGCTACAGTGGGACCGGCTCCACTTCCTCAATCGACAGGTGCGGTAGTGTCTAAGAAAAAGAAGCGAGCGAAGGTGGAACAACCTTTAAGCAGCTTTAGCATGATAGACAAGCAGCATCTTGCATCGATTCAGTCGTTTTTTGGTCTTCGTTGCAACTCAGCATTTCTCGAGCGCACGGGAATGGCTCGTCAGAATTGCGCCGTGCACGTGGTGTCGCCTGCCGTGGCTGAGCTCGTGACTGACCAGCTACGTGGTCGGTTGAGAATATACCGCGCTGGGGTGTTGTCACTGCGACCAAGCATTGACAAGGAGCGAAGCCTGTACATGCTTACAGATGAGGGAGCTCGCGCCTTACTGCCTGAAATGAATGACCGCGTCTTGAGCTTGCCGCACGACGAGTTCACGTCTTTCTTGGAATCCCGCGAGATGTGGTTGAAACATGCTGGGGGACACGCTCGTGAGCAGCTTGCAAAAATGACGGAAGGGAGCCTTGTAGTCGCACTGGACGACATGGAACCTGCTCAAACTGGGGATCGAGACATCCTACTGATAGCTACGAAGCGACACAATTCGTGCTCGATCTTGTCGTCTCCTACTGCGATAGCACGGGTCAAGGCTCTGTTGGAAGAACTGACTGATACTCTTGGAGACGAAGATGGGTACGACTCGTTTGAGTATGAAGCTGAGTAGACAACATATAGAATGAATGTCATGGCACTAGACAACTCCGTCCACTATCACAGGAAAAGCCGCCACTAAATTTAGTTGGTTGATATTACAAAAGGGGAAAAAGCTCTTGAGTCTTACTTGCTTCACTTGAACATGTTTCAGGACGGATCGAGAGATTTCTGCACTCCGCATTAGGCCATAGTTCTGGTGAACAAAACATCCGAAGATTACTGCGAAATCGCCGTGTCTTTCGTCGGTGTTAAAAGATTCCACAAAAGACAACGAGCAGTTGTGCTTTGGTTTTCGAGTGAGTTAGTTTTGGTGCTGGTGGATCAGACGCAGCGCGCGACGTCGACAAAGTAGTAAGTACAGAGCAGTCATACAAAAAGCGCAACAACAGCTGCCGTTCGAATGATGTATTTTAATCATAGGGTCAAAATGAGTAGGGAACAGCGGCTCTGTGCTTGAAGGTGCTAGAACTTTCCGCTGCACATGATTGAATTTGGCCGATTGTCGAGGAATCGTCGAGATAGCCCAAACTTGAAATGAAACGCCTCCACACTTGGCATGAACGAATATGGACGTCGGTGCTTCGGACTAACATGCGGTCTGGGGGGTTAACACAAATTGAGTCGCGCACGTCACAAACACAAGCACGCGGGAAGATTTTAGATATTGGGACATAACTTTCTGCGCAACATCAATAGTCAGGTGGTGACGGATTGTTACTATCTCTTCGACGCCACGGGCGTTTTTTGAACAGAATATTCTCCATAAAGTCGCGACACGTGATTTGCTCAGAAGGCAAGGCTTTTGGGTTCAGACAAGCATCAGGTTTAACTCGTAAGAAATAAGGCATCGACATTCGGCGCTCGGCTTCACCGCTCACGCAAATGGGTGGAACACGATGTAATGGAGCTGAAATGACGCCATGTGTAAGCAAACCAAGTGTCTCACCGGCGAATACAGAAAAGTGGAGAGGTGAGGCATCATTTTCCACGTCGACCCAATTCATTCGCTCCAGATTCCATATTTGTAGCCCTGGAACGGTAGCCAATGGCGACACTGTGACAAGTCCAAGGTCAGCATGCACACCACATGAGTGATCATTCGGATCAAGTTCCGCCTGTGGCTGTCCACTTGCCGTCTTATTGCAATAATTATAAATTCGTAACACCGACGCCCCATACTGATAGCTCGTGTTTATAGGCCCGATAAAGTCGTCCGATGGTCGGGTAGGGTCATCCAGTAGCTCGTCGAATACCCAGGGCTCGTCGAGGTTAATAATCTCGCAAACAGCTTTCATGCAGTCACGGGATATTTTATCTAGCAACTGCAACAACGCCATCAATTCATTTGCAAACGTTTTCTTCTCCTCGGTGTCTCGAAAGTACACAGGAGGCCAGGGTGTCCCACTAGCGGCAATAGGGAGACGAAGCTGCATATACTCTCGATTGCGATCGGAGCTAAAACCCACACGTCGTCCGCGCGAAACTACTGGATGAGATACACAAACATTGTTGAGAGTTGTTAAGTCACCACCTTCGCTAACGTTCACATAATCAATCCATCTCTTCTCCTTCGGCAATTCCAATTGCTCCTTCAGCCATCTCCTTACTTGCTCAAACGCAAGTTTTGGAATATTAGCGACTTCTGGCGTCACTTCCAATCGAGCAAACCCAAAATGCTGCAAATTTCGCACAAATCTCTGACGCGCAAGAGCTCTAGCGATAGTGCTCGTAGAATCAGCTAAAACAGATGCCTTCACCGCGAAAAAGGGCGACTCGTAAGCATTTTCCATTGGAATCGGTTGTCTTAAAAGTGCCATAGTTCGGACAATTAAGGCGAAGTGAAGTGTGGGCAATGGAGAGTCAAGTCGGGCAGCCACAATGTTGATCATTTCGAGAGGGTACGGGGGACTATATAATTCGTCCACTGGTAACACAGCAAAAACACTCGATCCCACGGGCAATTCCAACTTCTCTCGTAGTTCCATTTCTAAATCTACTAACGTCGTTCCAACTGTTCCATACGCCGGAGGATAATCATACAAAAGTGGCAATCGGAGCTGTAGCGTAAGTACCTGAGTTTCATAGTAAAAGGTGCATACAAGCGGAGCTTGACTGGACAAAACGCTGAGTATTGGATTGCTCGCAGTATTTGGATTCGGCGTTGAGGAAAGGACTGGAGCGGCTGGAGCCGAGCTTTTGCATGAATTTTGCCCCATATATATGTATTATTACGTCGAAGTATCAGGTTTGCCAAAACTTGCTCACTTTGTAGGAAAGCGACATCCTAAAAAATGTAAAAAGGAAAAGTGCATTACATAAAATCAGAAACCTAAAAAAAATTGAAAGCGTCAAAGGTGTCAGGTTATATATGGTGCGGGCTAACGGCAGCAACTGAAAGACTAACTAGCAGCAAGTGAGGCAGCGACTAGGAAAAAACAAAAAAGGACCAAAAAGGATATACTTTTTTTTACCTTTTTGGGGCTTTTATGCGCGGTTCAGGCATTTAAAGTTGGACATATTCCTACAAGACCAAAAAAAGGAATACTTAATGTTTGTGTATTTGTGCACGCGCTAGGATCATCCTGCTGCGGATCCCAATCACCAAAAATGATGATCTTGTCGTCATTCAAAAGCGTTGCAGAGTGACCCGTACGTGCTTGTTGGGGCACGCCCCCACACAAGGATGAACCCACACCCAAGCAGCTTCATTGGCTCTTCTCTACTTTTTGCAACACATGCACGTCATTAAAACTTTTACAAGAATCATTGCCTCCAAAGTAAACAATCTTGTCTTTGCCGACAGCAACAGCGCTATGGTATGTGCGTGAACTAGGAACATTTCCTTCAACGATCACCGTCTTCCAAATCCATTCATCTAACATGACAGTACCATTGAAGCGAAGTTCGCATCTTACATGATCGTCCTTGATGCCGAGCTTACCACAGTCCAAGATATGGACCGAGCTTTGTCGATTGCGTCCTCCACTACCACCAAACACGACCACTTCGTTTCCTAGAGCAGTGCAAGTGTGACCGGTCCTTGCCGAAGGAGGCGACCCTTGAATAGCTGGTGCATTCCACGAAATAGACTCTGTGTCTAATAACATCGTGTCGGAAAGGATGTCCAGCTCGCCTTCCGTCGACGAATTGCGCTCGCCACCAAAAGGAAGCAGTAAACTCTTTAAAGGCAGGTAAACAGATTCATGCCATGTGCGGGAGTCGTTTTACAATTTGGTGGAGTTGTCCAGCGATGCGAGTCGTATCAAACACGTGCAAATATCCTAACGTTTGTTCATCGTCATCAGTTCCATCATAGACCACGACCTGATCACCGGCAATCTTAGTAAAACTATGTCCCCAACGCCCTAAAGGAGGATTCCCACGCGACTCGACTAGTTCCCACTTCAAAAGAACTGCACCTTTATAAAGACAATCCACCTTTAGCATGCCAGGTACCGGCGCTAAAACAACCTCATGTTTTTGCAAAAAAACAAACCTGCTGGTTTACGTTGCAGCGGAGAACTCTCATGAGCAAGTTCAGCATACGATCGGACTGTTTTGTTGCGTTTCTTGCTGGAATCAGGTGTTTCCCTCCGTGAAATTGACCGTTGAGAGAAGTGAGGAGACACTAACTTGTCAATGAGTTCCTTTGCACCCACTTTTGTCTTCTTAACGTTCTTTTTTCTTGTTAACTTGATTTTATGAGCACCGCTTCGTGTCTTGCGGTCCAACGTTTCAGCAACTACAAGGGTTTTGTCCGCAGCACCAACGTGTGTTTCTTCAATTTTCGTGTCTAGTTTGCGATCGCTGAAGCTTGGACTCTTGTCCGCGCGCTCCAGTACCAAAGTTTCTTCCCCTTTATCGTGAATCGTTGACTTGGATCGTTTCGCGCTTGTGCCCTTGTCGTCGTCCCTCAAACTCAAGTCAATCATGCGTTTTATCCTGCGTGGACTAGCACGCGCTTGACTTTGATCGAGCGATGACTCGTGTGACCGAGTCAAGACGTGTCCTTCAGCTCCACTTGAATGTAAATAAGATGAACAGACCACAGCGCTGCGAATCAAAACGCTCACGTACCTTTCGAGAGCACAATGTTGCCAGAAAATTCACGACAGTGAATGGTAAGGGATCCAGCGATGAAACTAAAGAAGATGCCGGCGAGAGTCGCCGGCACATCCACTTCAAAAGGTAAAATAGTATATCCTTTTTGGTCCTTTTTTGTTTTTTCCTAGTCGCTGCCTCACTTGCTGCTAGTTAGGCTTTCACTTGCTGCCGTTTAGCCCGTCCCGTTATATATCACATAGGTACGAGGGTACAGACTGAACAGGTAATTAATTGGGTAAATAGAGCAGCATAATGTGTAATCGTAGGTGGGACAATGAGGGCCGTCGATCTTGTGCCCTTCGATCGAACAGTCGGCACCACATATTTGGGTTGAAGTGTGCACTGATCGTTGTCCTATATCAATAGTCACGATTCTTCCGAGTCTGCAGAACCTTAGCCACGCTCTCTGGATGTATAAGAATCGAACACACACGTGTACCACCATTACATACGCTGTAACCGCATCGATATACATACATCAAGTTTACATCAAGCCTGTCCTCCTCTCCCTCGAAGTAAAATTATTATAGACTGCACAGCATTCTTAAACTTCCCTTAAATGCCCTCAAGCGCGTACCCCCCGGATCCTACGAGTAAAGGTGTCGCGGTATCTAACGAGCTGAATGCTCCCACCGAGATCACACTTTCACAACATGAACCGGAGAATGAGAGCGAACTTGAAATGCCTGGCACTCCGCCCATGGAGATAAAGAATCGACGCATTTGGGGGGAAGCCACTTCAAAACAGACCGAAGCGCGGCGACTAATGGAACAAGAAATGTTGCAGCCTGAAGATCGACATGTGGCACGTCATGCTGCCGCTCGGGTAACTCAGCGACTTGTGCGCTGTTTCCTGGCTCGAAGGAGACTATCGACACGTCTTAGCGCCGTCGGTCGTCCCGTGGAATTGCAGATCAGGATGGTTGAAAATCTGCAGATGCTTTGTGACTTTCGTAACGTTGTGGCCGTATTGTGCAACGTACGTGTGCTGAAGAAACCGTTTGGGCCCTTCATGTTCCATTTTTCTACGAGCAAATGCACAGATGTGAACCAACCAAATTGGGAGGACACATTTTTCGTGCCTCTGCTATCGAGTAAATGTGATATTGTCATTACGTTAATAGGTGTCACAAATGGAGGAAAAATGCGGTTCTTGGGACAAGCAATTGCTCCAATGGAGCCTGGTTGGGAATACAAGACGAACGTTAGTGCACCTTTGGCGAAGTGGAAATTTCCAGTGGACGAATCAATTATAGGACTCCATCGCTTTGTGAAAGGAATTGTGCATCTGGAGATCAAGCCTGTTTCGTCCCGAATGCCGTTAAAATCGGGCCAATTTATGTTGGCGCGTCCTAATGCTGCGCTAATGAGACGGTCGTTTTCGTTTTGGTCTAAACAAGTCTCGAGCAACAAGCTACTAGCTTCTCCGGCGCCGTTAACACCGAAGAAGGCACCAGCAAGCCTTTCACCGTCACGAAAGACGATGGTAACACGTTGGGGCGTCCTCACGGACACGGCTTTCCACCTCTTTGACAATTCGACTGCGAAGCTACTTATTAGTTTGGACCTAGCCAAGTTGCAGCTTATCAAGTCCAGTGAGCAGCCCAGTAGCGACGTGAGTCGTTTGTTCCCATTAAAACTTTACGCGAAAGGGACGATGTATGTGCTTTATGTTTCGAGTTACGCGCAGCTGCAGTCGTGGGAGTATAAAATCGATCTACATCGTCGTGAACTGCTTATTCCGTAAAGTTTTGGATGGATGTGATGAATCGTTTGTGTACAGAATTTAGTGAATAGTTAAGTAGTCAGGGATGGAGATAATCTATGTAATCTACGTGGGAAATGAAGCTTTTGCTGCATGTCAATACTTCCCGATTCACAGCGAGAGCACAGCAGCCAAGATGAGCGAGCTCCCTTATCCTGCAATGCGGAAAAAAGAATCGATACCTGAACACTGTCTATAATTCAGAGTGGACATTGAAAAGAATGGAGTTTTAACATCAGACAGTATTGACAATACCTCAAAATGTTTCATTGAATCTATCATCCGTGATTAAGCATATTTCATGCTATATCGAACATTACCGTACCTTTACGTCGCCATACCCAGACGCATCTCATATGCAGTCTATCGCCACGCACTGTGGGATCAACCCTCATCGAGCCTCTTCCTGATCTGAGTCTACGTAGTCCGAGACAGTCTCAACTCATAGTAGACTAATTTTTTCTCAAGCACAGCCTCGTAAGGAACATGCGGGGTCTGTGCAGCAGTATATTTTCTCGTAGCTCATTCTTCTTACCTACATTTTCTTCAAAACGCGGCAAACGCTCGTTTCATGTTGGTTCTCACCCTCTTCTTCACTTGCGAATTCATGTTTTTGCTGCAAGACATTGCTGCGGAGAGAATATCTTTCTGAAGCTGTGGCAAACCTAATCGGCCGATGCCCAGGAAATAACGCGATTCTTTCGCTTGCGGACGAGAACGAATCATATAGCTCGTCAAATCTCAACGCGACATATGCGGCAGCTCAGACGGCGTTTCGAGCAAATGTCGGCGCTGCAATGTGCAGCGATAACTTCTCTGGTCTGTTTTCGAAACGTCAAGCTGAGCACCAGCTAGGAGGCACTGTTATCCCACACAAATCAAAGCAAAACGAGTATCAGAGCTGCGCTGGAGGTGTCTCCATATCTTAATTTGGCAATTGCTACAACGCACCGTTCTACGTAACTGGTCTAAATCATGCCGATACAGTATCCCTTAACGGCGACGCGCTGATCACGAACTCTAAGAAACCTGTGAAGTGGTTTGAATGTTTGTTGTAGGTATTAAATATAACATTAGAGAGGTTTTCAATAAATACAATGATTAATCGAAAAAGGAATATCCAGAATTACGAGTTTAGATATTATAGAGACAGAGTAACATCGATGATACTGGATATTACTATTGGAATTAGTGTTCGGTACTGGTAGAGTTCGACAGTATATTGGCTACCTGTTACTCCAACCAGTAAGTATAACCCGTATACTGGCAGTAATACTAGCATACTGGTTTAATACTGGTGTTGGGGGAAAAGAGCTTCGCATACTGTGAATACTGGTAGATACTGGTAGATACTGAAAGTAACTGACAGAAACTGGCTACTCCGTCTTACATTCACCGCGCGCTACACCTGTAAAAGGAGTGATTGGTGGAGCATGCATGTCTTATATAATAGATTCTAGGGTTATAGGGTTAAAAAAACATTGGTGCTATTATTATTATTGATGAGTCTTGATGTCCTGATGGCGAGGACGGAGCAGCTAATGATGAGCAACAGTAGTAATTGTTGTTGAGGAGGAGGAGTCGTACCATGATGGGTGGCGCCGCCCTATGGCGCCACTGCTGTCTTTCCTCACTGGGTGTTACTCCATACAGGGGTTCGGTGGGTGTACAAGAGTTGTTGTTGTTCTTCGTTGTTGTCATCCTTTGATACCGTTGTTGGTCGTCTCTCGTCGTCATCGCTGACGAGTAAGAAGAAGCTGATATTATTACTATTTCCTTCTACCAGGTGACGACGCCGACTTGCTTAGCCACGCTGCAGCAGCAGTATGTAAGTTAGTAGTAAGTGTTCTTATTCTCTCTAGTACTACGACGTCATCGTTAGTTCATTTCACATTATTGCTACTACATACCAATAATAACTCGGGTGCAACTACAGCTAGCTACTAATTCTTTAGTGCGACTATTCTATCTCCTGCTTACTCGATAGAAGACTTCTTGGTGGTCAGGAGAGATCCTTCAGTTGCCTCCCAGCTTCCATTTAGAAAGCATAACGTAGACACTTTACCCCCTTCAAGGTTGTTTCTCTTCTTAGTAACTGTAAGACCCACAGAAGAGAACATCCGCTCTGAAGGCACCGACGTTGCGGGAATGCACAGGACCTTCTTAGCGAGTTTGGCCAGTCGTGGCAGTTCTTGCATTTTCCACCATTCTAGTGGGTTTTCGATCCCTCCCTGGTTGTACGACATCGACTGATGTAGTTCTATTTCCTGTCGAATCCGACTCCTTAAAACGTCTGTAGGGGAACGGCAGATGTGGGGACGACCCTTCGCGGAAACAGAGGCAAAGGCTTCGCCTTCCTTCTCTCCTCCATTATGATTGGTGAGGAACGACGAGGCCGCCTTCGCCCTTGACAAACGATCACCCCACGCGCCAGCTTTTCTCGCTTTGTTGTCAGCCCGTCTACCACCATCCACCTCATCTTCGTCGTTGGGGCATTGCGCTTCTACTCGAGACTTGTAGCATCAGCTAAGTTATGTTCTGATTCAAAGACGGCATTAGCAATGAGGTCCCAGATCGTTTTCCATCAACAGTGCCATTAAAGTCCATGTATGCAATCAACCGTGCGAGGGTCAAGAGCCTCAGCAAACACCATAGCCAATGGCAGCTCGTCCAATTGATTGACTCCAGCGCCCCACCGATTCTCCAGATCAAAAATCATTCTCTCCATTGTGTCCAAAAGAAGCTCCGCTGCTGCCTTGAAAGAGGAATCTCCCCTACCCGCGGCCCTGCCACCCTTCTTCATGTTGTCAGCTCCCTTCCGACTTGACACCGTCTTTCAGAGTAGCCACCGCCTTACGCAAGTCCTACCGAAGCATCCTAATCGCTGCAGGAACCATGCTAATGGTGACGTATTTGGATCCTTCCCAAAACTTCTCCGTCACCATAAAATGCTTTAGCACATGCAAATCAAGAAATCTGATGACCTCCCAGTCAACGTCACACAAACCAGGGTTTTTGTCAAATCCTAATTCACGATTTTCGAGCATCATCTTCAACTGTGCCTCTAAGTACAGAAACCTCTCGAATACTGTGAATGTAGACCACCACCTAGTTGAGAGACATCTTGAAGGACCATGCGAAAAGGGACCCTGTGATATTCACAAGCTCGCTGCAGCTTGTCCACCGCTGCGCTGGACTTCTTAAAGTGGGTGGCATATCGCCGACAGGCAGCAACAACCGGTGACACCTCCGTGGAATTTAACAAAACACCGGCAGTGAGTTCCAACATGTGATTGTCGCAGCCAGTACATTCGAATGGTAGCAGCCTTCCAGCTTTCTTTACGTTTGCGCATGTATCTGATACAAACGCAGTCACGTTCTTGATATTGATTTTATGCTTGCAGAGAAGGGATCTAATCATCTCTACGATGCGTTAGCCTCTATGAGATCCAGGAAATGGACTGCATTCCAGGCCCATATCAACCAACTTCTACGTGTGGTCAATGAAATGCAACGTCAAAAAATATGTATGCCTCCTGTGTAGCCGGTGCGTACACGAACGTTGCGGCTAGCGCAAAGAGGAAGACTTTCCTTAAGTGCCGATATGCCACTAATTAGCTGATACACCCTTGTATAAAGGCTTAGTGAGAGATCGCTCTCTCAATCGGGGCCAATATTCCCTGAGTTTACTTATTAGTAAGACTAACGCATTGTTACAAGGCTCCCTTATAAAGGGAAAAGCTAAGGGAGGTACTACCTTAGCTTTAAACACTCGCTGCGCGCGCGACCGGTCGAGGTCGTGCGCCTAGCAGTCTAAGAGTATTTTGTAAACTGAATGTATATTTAATATGTAATTAGCCTAAATTAATTAAAATAATGTAAACTATATGTAATACTAAGTCGAACTTACTCAATTCGTACCTAGCCGAAATGTAATGTACACCACCTGTGTACGAACACGTGGCTGGCTGCCACGCCTCCACCAAGGGCTCCTGCCCTTATTTGTTAAAATAACCAATAGTTCTAAACCTTTCGGACCAGTCAATACTGACCCCAACCGTAGTGTACTCACGTACACAACCTAGCTAAATGTAACCAGAATGTAACCCTGTTACATCCTCCCCCATCAAGACTATTGCTTACGCAATAAATCAATTATAGTTGGAGAACTCCAACTGCCAGAACTTCTGGCTTACCATGAGCACCTTTAGTGGTGCTGAGGATTCTCCTCGAGAAGAGGAGGTAGACTATTCCGATTACTCGGAGGTGGATGCCATTGGGGATATCTCCCCAAAGGCTGACCGCTCCGACAACGCCGAAGGGCGATGTCGGGAGCCCAATCCGTTCCCCACACGTGAGGAAAATGCGCTAGCTAGTGCGCCTCCCCTACCAATGTCGGATGCTACATCCGGATCGCCGAAGGCGATCATCTCCAATGAGTTGGATGCGGCTCAAGAAGCTCAACTTGCCGCACAGGCACGAAAGGCTGCGTTGTGCGCCCCCAAACGCCCGCCACGGGTGGCATATAAGTTTGAGGGTCCTCGTGACCTCCCAATGTGGGCTAGGACTATGTTAAAGAATGGTTTAGTATTATATACTCCTGGCCCTGCGGCTGAACATCCGTATCAATGCGAACGCCGGAAGAAACTCCGGAACAACTGTAACAGAATTACATTCGGGTCACATTTAGTAGGTGGTGTACGTGAGTACACTACGGTTGGGGTCAGTATTGACCGGTCCGAAAGGATTTGGACCATTGGTTATTTTAACCAATCAGGGCAGGAGCCCTTGGTGAAGGCGTGGCAGCCAGCCACGTGTTTGTACACAGGTGGTGTACACTACATTTTAGCTAAGTACGAATTTAGTAAGTTCTACTTAGTATTACATATAGTTTACATTAGTTTAAATTAATTTAGGCTCATTATATATTAAATATACATTCAGTTTACATTTCACTCAACCGACTCCAGACGCACGACCTCGACCGGTCGCGCGTGTAGTGAGTGCAGTAGCGTAAGGGGATTTTTCCCCTTAGCTACCCCCTTAGTAAGGGAGCCTTGTGTTAAGGCATTAGCGAAAGCTAATAGTAAACCAAAGTGGGAATCTTGGCCCCGAGTAAGAGAGCTCTCTCTTACTAAGCCCTTTTTAAGGGCGTCTCGGCTAAGTAGCGGCAAACGCCGTTTAAAGGAAAGTCTTCCTCTGTCGCTAGCCGCACCGTGCGTTTACGCACTGGATACAACAACTGCTCGCGCAGAAGCAGTTCACTAGCGTCTCATACTGACAGCGCCTCGACAGACAGGCACAGGGTGCCCCTGTTGAGAACCTCCACGAGGTTCCTCGTTATTTCTTCGGGAGAAAATGCCGAAGATGCAGAAAAGAAATTCCGCGCATGGGCGGAAGGGGAGAAACTCCTCCCTAGCTTTACTCAGCTGCACGACAGCTATTCCCTCCGTGACGTTCGGGTGGAGAGAGCGTTGCGCATGGCATTTTCCCGAGCCAAAGCGATCAGGCTATTACGTGCCCTTCATCGCACGCGCTATGACAGCGCTCCTACCCCCAACGCGGTGCCAGAGAACTGTGTGAACGCCACATCTGCCTCCGTCGAACTCCCAACTACTGGGAGTGAAGGGGCTTCTCGCGCCCCTTTGGTCGTCGACTCGCATCGGGATTCTCCCGCTCGAAATCGTCAACGACGTCACGGCAATCCTGCCGCAGTTGAGTCTCGGACTCCCACGAACTATGTGAATGTGGATAACCCTTCCATTTCACCAGATATTGGGTTTGACCCGGATGATGGCGTCGCGGCATCAGACGCTCCACATGGTAATGTGGAGTACCCTCCGTATCGAGAATTGGAGGATAAGGAAATCGCGCAATTGCGACGTGAGATTCGCGAGCGCTGTAATCGACACAGCCATCGCATCCACGATGTTCACGAGGGACTCCGCGATGAGTGGGATGCAATTGAACGTTTCGAGAAGTTGCTTGACTCTCTCGACTCGACCGTTGAGGAGCTTCGTGGTCGCATTTTGGCCCTGTCGGACTTCCTCCGAACTGCCGTGTCTTACGGCTCTTACGGCTCTTACGGCTATCCGCCTTTCCAACCCCCTCCAAGAGGGGACCCGCCTCCGGGTTCTGGTATGGCTTAAGCATACCCACATAGGAGGTAGGATGCGTACGCATCGCCTTCGGGATGTCCAAGGTATACGACAAGCCCTTTCGGGATAGTGCCTTATACGGCCCCACAAACCTGGGGCGCAGTTTGTTTCTTAACACATTCGAAACTGCATGTTTAGGAAGGTTCTTAGCGTTTAATAAAACACTTTCTCCTACTTTGTACACCTTTTCGTTACGCCGCCCCTTGCGGTCAGCCTGTTCCTTCTGCTTGTCTTGTCTTTCCGCCATGGCATCGCAGACGTGTCGTAAGACACTAAGGCGCGTCGATAAAAACTTATCGATGTGCTTGCGCACAGATACAGGGCTGACATCAGGGAATCCTACCCCCTCAAGCCCTGGGCCACACACACGTGGCGTCAACGGAACCCTCGGATTCACTAATCCGTTCATGTAAAACGGGGTAAACCCCGTAGATGCATGGACCGAATTGTTAATAGCACATTCGGCCATAGGAAGCATCTCACTCCAACTCTTTGGAGAATCCGTACATAAACTCCGGAGAATATCCTCAACAACGCGATTGACGCGTTCCGTTTGACCGTCCGTCTGCAGATGACCCGCAGTGGACATGAAAAGTTTGGTGCCCAGCACCCTAAACAACGCTCCCCAAAACTGTCCCGTAAAACGGGGGGCCCAATCCGACACAACAGAATCGGGTATACCATGCTGTCGAAAGGCACGGTCTAGGAACACTTTTGCTGTTCCTTGTCCATCAATGGACTCTGGCACCGCCGCCAGGTGAGCCATTTTGCTCAAACGGTCTACAAAGACCAAAATACCGGTGTTGTCGGCCTTATCCTTCGGCAAACCGAAGATAAAATCCATGCTAATGGATTTCCAACACTCCGTTGGAACCGATAAGATCGCCAAAGGCGCAGCTGAACTTGCAGAGTGTTTAACCCTCTAACAGGTCTCACAGGTGCGTATATACGCACCGACCCACTTATAGATCTTGGTCCACCAATACAAAGCGCTTAAAGCGCTGTAGGTCTTATCCCGACCTAATGACCCCCAGTAGGGGCGTCATGTGCCTCAAAGAGGGCTCTATACTTCAGTTCCTCATCATGAGGAACAACCACCAGCGGAGTGTCCTCCGCGCTCGTGCTATAATATAGCAAACCGTCACAATACCTGTAACGGTGTAACCGAGCTTTAGCTCGACTTGACAGGGTAGGCGGCGGGCGAGCCAAGTCCCATTCCACCCAACGCGCTGATAAGCGCGCTGGGTGGTACATTGTGGGTCTTTCTCATACGCCTGGCGTATGAGATCCAAGCAAAGAGACAAGGCAGTGCTCCCTGCCAGGATCGAACTGGCGGCCTTCAGAGTATGAGACTAACGCTCTACCAACTGAGCCAAAGGAGTTTCACTTCATCGGACTATCACCACTTCTCCACAACCAGAATACTTCTTTTGGGCTCACGAACGCACTTTTTGCAATCCAATCTACAAGCTTGAAGCATGATCTGCGCCCACATACTGCCTGCTAGCCTTCGCTACCTTGGTAGACCTAGTAGACTTGTTCTTTTGGGCTCACGAACGCACTTTTCTCAATCCAATCTACAAGCTTGAAGCATGCTCTACGCACAGACTGCCTGCTAGCCTTCACTACCTCGGTAGACCTAGTAGACTTGTCCGAGCCTGCAAAGCTCTCATGCTTCCCACTCTATTTGTGCGACAACGTCAGCACATCATTTGTTCTGCGCATAATGCTGCAAGTAATGATGGAACGCAAGCATAGCGTAGTTGGCGAGTGAGAAAGGACTTACCACAGACGAGGTGACGAATGTCGCGTGAGCGAGCTCGTAATCGGGGCGACGCGACAACGCGTCTGCAAGCACGTTCTGCTTGACAGGTTTATACTTAACCTCAAAGTTGTCCGCAAAGAAGGAGAGCCAACGGTCCATCCGTTGTGATAGATGAGGCGACTTTGTCGATGTCCGTAAGGATGCGTGGTCAGTATAAACCACGAACGACTTTGAGCCGAGTAGGTGAACCCTAAATTTGACAAGAGCATACTTCATCGCAAGTAGCTCCGTTTCATGAACGGGATAATTCCGTTCCGCAGATTTAAGCTGCCTCGACTCAAACGAAATCACGCGTTCCCTTCCTGCATCGTCTGCTTGTAACAAAGCACATCCGATTGCGAAATCGGAGGCGTCGCAGACGACACTAAATGGTTTCCCAGAATATGGGAGAGCAAGAACGGGAGCTTTCAACAAGATCCCCTTTACCGCTTCAAAATCGTTTGGGTGTTTGGTTTCCCAACACCAATCAACATCCTTCTTAAGAAGGTCAGTTAATGGCTTCGCCATCTCAGCGTAGTTCTCGCTGTATTTGTGAAGATAATTGGCTAATCCAAGCCACTTCCGTAAATCTCGAAGATTCACAGGCGAAGGCCACCCCACAATGGCTTTCACCTTCGCGGTATCCGCCCGCACTCCATCCTTACCGATGAAGCATCCGAGGAAAGGAATTTCCTCAGCACCAAAGATACATTTGGATGCGTTCGCATATAACTTATGCTCTCGCATACGTTCGAGCACCGCACGAAGGTGTATCAGGTGCGTCGGAACATCAGACGAGTCGCCTTCCGCGCGACTATGAACGAATATATCGTCGAAGTACGTCTGAGCGTACTTTCTATGAGGGCGGAAGAGTTGAGTCACCAAGCGATTAAAAGTCTCTGGTGCATTCGAAAGCCCCTGTGGCATAACAATCCACTCCCACAGCATTCCACTAGGCGTGCTGACCGCTGTAAGCGGAATATCTGATGCTAGCATGAGCACCTGAAAATACCCGTCCACCAGATCTAAGGCACTGTACACAGTACAGCCCGCCATATTGTTCTGGAGGACATCCTTCCGAGGAATCGGTGTTTGCATGGGCACGGTAGCTGCATTCAGCTTATTGTACGCATGCACAATGCGCCACTTCCCGTCCATTTTACGAACAAAAAAAGTGGGAGATGAGCGAGAAGATTTACTCTCCCGTATCATCCCTACCTCTTCTTTCCCCTTGAAGAATGCGTCGATGACGTCGCATTGCTCCTTGGGGAGAGGACACTGTCTAGTGACGCAGTATTTGGTTCCAGTAACCAAGTCAATTTCATGTCGGACTCCCCGATCCGGTGGTAACCCCATCGGTGGGTTGTCACTAATGGCATCTCCAAATTCCTTCAATAAGGAATGGTAAGGGTCCTCAGGATCCGCAAGGATCTTGTGGCCGCTTCGGGCATTCAATGCCTGTTTGGTTTGCACCAGAACTGATTCGTCCATCGTAGATGAGGAGTTCAACTCCTCTTCCTGACGCAACACGACGATCTCGTCGATTTCACCTGCTTTCACAGTAGTTTCAACCTCTTTGAAGGACATATCCTCCAACGACAACAGTTCGCCTACCCCAGGCAACCGTTCAAGGCTTACGCCTTCCGTGACAACACCTGTCACGCTATTCAGCATCCGATAGGACTGCTGACTACTGGCCTTGGGACTCATCCCGGGACCCAGATGGGGGGAGTCAGTTGTCCCATCTATTGGAAGCGCATCGCGCCTATCCACAGAGGTCTTTACCTCTACCACCGGTGACTCGCCGGTCTCACCTAATACGGTGTGGTCGGAATCAATTCCGACGTGCGGAAGAGACGAACTACGGGTATCTCCGCTTGGAATCGTCTCGCGCTTAACCACAGGGGTCTCTACCACTACCAATGGAGTCGCAACTTATTCTCCGAACACGGCGTGGTCGGGAGCCCCGACCTGCAGAAGAAACAAACTTTGGGTGTTTTCTCTAGGAAGCGCCTCGCGCTTAACCTCAGAGGAATCTACCTCTACCACTGGCGACTCACCAGTCTCGCCTATACGGCGTGTGGATCAACCGCCGAATCCCCTTCGTCAAGGAACACTTCCTTGACCTCATTGGGATTGACTATCTCAGACATCCCAATCTCTGGCATCTAACGCCAGAATCGCTTTTGCGATCGAGCAAAGGTGGGTTCATGACTCGCCAATGCTTCACCCGACCGCGGGTGCGTTGATCCAATGGACTTATACTTCTAGTCTATCCATGGCTCGTGGCGTTTCAGACACTTCATGCCCAGAATGAGGTCATACCTCGAGTCCAAATCTAGGACTAGGCAACGTTATAAGCTGTCGAAGTCTGCAAACTTCAGCTTAAGGTCAATCGAGACCTTGGGTACAGAAACCTGTACGCCCGTCGCTAGACGGACCGTGACAACGTCACGAGAACGTGCCTCTTGGGCCTCGGCATACGGCCGACTCTTCTCAACAGAATCCCGTCTGACATAATTTTCAGACACTCCAGATTCTATCAAGACTCTCCAAGCCTTATCAGAGCCTTTCACGTCCGCAAGGACAACCAACAAACCTGGCTGGTACAACAACTCGGTGCAAGAAAGCACCGTTTCCCTCGGGGATTTGTGCTGTCGTCCCCTACCCTGGGGCTTAACAGCACTGAGGGATTCCCCAGTAGGGCGCCCCGCACCTACTTGGAGGCGTCGTTTCCCGACGGTTTGGGGAAGGGCTTCTTCCCAACCCTTGGCCCCTTATAGCGAGAGTCTTGCGGGTGGTTTTTCGGACATCTGTTCCGCAGATGATCCGTGCTTCCACACAGGAAGCATCTCAGCGGCCCATACCGCTGCAGCAATGCAAAGAGCTCCGACTCGAAGCTCTGCGAGGTAGAGTCAGAGTGACTCTTAGCGGAAGGTTCTCCTCCGCTTCGACCTGACTCAGGTCCATGGGCTCGGGACCCACCTTAGAGGAACGAAAGTTACTCTCAGCGTTAAACGCCATCTTAAACGACTACCCAAGGGATTGGGGCGGCATCGAAACAGCTCCGAACGTGCTGGCCCTTCTTTCAGGCCTCCCATGAAGAAGGGAATGGACACATAGTCCGAATACTCTTTCGCGTACATCCCTGCCAACAGGGTCTTCAGTTCTTGGACGTATGTCTCCAAGTCCCTAGTGCCCTGGTGGCACCTAAAAAAAACGCCAGCTGATTCTGGTAAACCAGATCAGGCGTGGCGTACATGTCCATAAGCTTTTGCTTAAGAACTTCACAGGTTGGGAACACGTCCGTGACCGAATCCGGACACGTAAACGCCCATGTACGGGCTTTTACCGTAAGATGGGTCAGTGCAAGTCCCACTTGTAAGTGATCCTCGATCACATTCTCTGTGGCGAAGGCCGTTTCGACCTCGCGAAGCCACAAATAAAGGTTGTCACCTTTTTCACCGGTGAATTCCTTCATTTTTTTTAAGGATAACGGAGGGCGCACCCCCGTAGACGCAGGATGACCTCCGTACAAACTCGCCTCATGGGCGAGGAGGGAGTTAACCCTCTCGCGCATGGCGTCAAACCCTGCTCCACTAGGTGGCGCATGTCAGCCGAACCCAGTATGGGTACTAGCCTCTTAAAGGCTTCCTGTTGGATGGGGGTTAACCTATCCCAATTGTCCTGTTTCATCCTTTGCAGAGGATGTTGTTGTCTACCAACACAGGTGTTGGATTGACTACAAGTGCTACCAGATGTAGCAGGTGCGTACACGCACGGTGCGGCTAGATCACAGAGGAAGACTTTCCTTAAACGGCGATATGCCGCTACTTAGCCGATACGCCCGTATATAAAGGCTTAGTGAGAGATCGCTCTCTAACTCGGGGCCAAGATTACCTGAGTTTACTTATTAGTAAGACTAACTCCTTGTTGCAAGGCTTCTATTATAAAGGGAAAAGCTAAGGGAGGTACTCCCTTAGCTTTAAACAGTCACTGCGCGCGCGACCAGTCGAGGTCGTGCGCCTAGCAGTCTAAGAGTATTTTGTAAACTGAATGTATATTTAATATGTAATTAGCCTAAATTAATTAAAATAATGTAAACTATATGTAATACTAAGTAGAACTTACTCAATTCGTACCTAGCCGAAATGTAATGTACATCACCTGTGTACCAACACGTGGCAGGCTGCCACGTCTCCACCAAGGGCTCCTGCCCTGATTGGTTAAAATAACCAATAAGTCCAAACCTTTCGGACCGGTCAATACTGACCTCAACCGTAGTGTAATTATGTACACAACATACCCAAATGTAACCAAATGTAACCCTGTTACATCCTGAGTAAGGCTCGTCCAACAATCTGAGGTGATTGCAACTGCCTTCCCGTCAAGTATGTCAACTATCTCACTTTGGACCATGATCTTGATTTCGTCCAGTCGTTGCTCCATAGTCTTGTATGATGGAATGCACGCTCCAACTTTCTTCGCACCCCCTATCATTGCCGCAAAATATTGATTGTGAATGACGCTCAAGGGCTGGTGAGTTATTACTATCCACTTTAAAAGGAGGTCACGGAAGGAGAGCTTCCCCGATTTGCTAAAAAAAAACACGTCCATCCCAGCAACCTTCTTTTCCGTCAAATCCTCGAGTTTATCGCGATGGTAGGCTCGAAGATGTGCGCGTAGGTTTGTCGTCGACCCACTATCCCCAATTCCGACTTCGCTCCGGCAGATCTCGCAGACGGCCACACTGTTCATCCTTCCATGCAAGTAATTGGTGAAGTGAGCCCAAACATCGCTCTTATCCTTAGATGGCTTGGCCCTGGGCCAATTATGCAGACGGTCACGTCATATCCTTTTCTCCTCGTCCTCACGCTCATCACCATCACCTTTTCTTTCCTCCGTCCTGTCCTCCTGGGAATCAATTGCTCGTAGAATCCTATCCTCGGTTCCTGCCAACGTCATGGACCAGCCCACCACCGCAAAATCGCCAGCAGCGGCGCTGCCATTCGCCTCATCACCAGCGTCGCCTTCGTCATCAGCTGCCGCACAAGAAGAAGTAGTACTTGAAATAGCATTATTGGCATCTTCTTCGCACAAGGTGTCGATGACAACACTACCACCTACCTGGTCGGTAGGAGGAATGGGGGAACAGGCAGAAGTGTTGCCACCGCCATCCTCCACAACAGTTGATTTCTGCTGTTCCCCCGTTTCCTGAGTAAAAAGAAGATCCATGTGTTATATAGTGCGGAAGTCGGTGCGACAGTAAAGCGGCAATAAAAGTATACAAGCGGTAGTAGCTCGGGTTGTTGTCGTTGTCGTCGGGCTGCTGAAGAGGAGGAAACGTGGAAGTGGTGGTGACCACGAAAAATGGTGATGTTGTGTGATGTGGGAACAAGCAGAGTTGGCAGTCCATAGAACTACTGTAGTAGTAGTATGCCCTACTACCGTTGTAATGTAGGACGTAGCACACAGTAGTTGTAGCAGCTGCAAACCACTAGTTCTACTACTACGGTAGCCCTACTTGCCCACCATCAAGCATGTTCAAACAAATTGATGGATACTGATGAAAACTGAGCGATAATGGTTGAAACTGGTAGGAACTGAGACATATCGGGTACCATCTCAGTTACTGACACTAAAATGGATGAGAATGTATACTGACTGGTTGTACCGGAATCGCAACCAATCAGTATATCGGTACAACCAGTACCCAGTATTACTGGTTGTTAAACCAACCAGTACCAAGCTCTAATTGGAATGTTTCAGTACGTGGAATTACCGCCCATTTAAAAAGTGTCCTATTCTGGGTAATTAATAAAAAAACGTCCTATTCTGTGAAAATACTGCCAAAAAGTGTCCTATTCTATAAAATTTCTCTAATAATAAATTTTCCATTGTCAAGCAATCAGCTGTTCTTTCAGCCGAAACTAGCTTTACAATCCACGCTTCATTTTGATCCTCTGGCCCTACCTGACCTCTAGTGACTTTGAAGAAACGATTTTCTCGTCTTAATGTTGGCCGATGGAACGTCTGTGACTTCCATGATAGGATCCAATACATTAATTCTGCTGTATGAAATAGTACAATTACGTAATCTAGAGAAAGCCCTGATTTTAGCGAATTAATACGGCTGCAGTCTCGCTTTTTCGTGATCAAGTCGTCGACGCAAATCGCTGCTGATTCCATTTTGTTGTGAGTTGGCTTTTTCTACTTCCTAATCGTGACAACGTTTTCTTTCCCTTATCCAAAGACTTCTGGGTAAACTCCAGGCTTTTTCAGCAAGTAGGTCAGCTTTTAAAACAGTTTCTGAACTCTTATTATCGAATCTCACGCTATCAACCTTCGAGCGTACTTCATTCACTAACTGATCCAGCATCAAAGTTTCGTCCATACACGCTTCGACTTCATATTGGTCATCAGCAAACTGTTTATGTTCGCTACAACGTCAAGTGCGTGGATACTCTCAATGTCATCCAGAGACACACTTCCTCGATCACGGTTTTTCCGCTATATCAATTGATCTTTCGCAATTTCTGGGTGATAAAAATTATCGCAGATTATCTATATTGAAAGGGTTCTAGTTAAAGTCTTCGTTTATGCTAAATAGAGTTTGAGGATTCCTGCTGCATTCCAGGATGTGGTGTGGCTCACTTCGTAAAGTTTGTTGCGTCCAAGATAACTCACATACTCCTTTCCTCGGCTTCGGAATCAAACCGGTCAGCATCATACTCAACTATCATGATCCTTGGCAAACTCTGTTCTTGCCGACAAAGCTGCCAGAACGGATATATATCAACCGCAAGGTACGTGAGACCTGCACGAACATCAGGGCCCTAGTGACCAAAAGTTCGCATCCCCTCCAAACATTGTAGAACCGTGTTCCAAGTAGGGGAGAGCAGAGCAAGTGTACAGTTCTCCAGTAATTTTCTCGGGGGGGAGCCAATACTTGTTGGAAGCGCATGTATCCATTTTGGACTTTTCACTCCTTCAAGATGGTGAAATCCCATTGGCTAGTAAGATGGCATATATTTTTGCATAGGCCCCGACTTAGGGGCACACCCCACTTTTGCTAGGGGCACCCCCCCCTTCCTTTTATGTCCAAATGCGGCAAATATGGGTAAGTTTGGGAGGCTAGCTGAATCGACGAGTCGGTTTTGCTTGGGCGACGAGTCGTTCCTTTTAGGGTATAATATTTCCAAATATAGCTATAATTTCATAGCAACTGCGTGGTTCATGAATTTTTTTTGAAAACTCTAATACATTGGTCCAGAGATGGAACTCGCACTGCCTTTATCTGCAAGAGCAGCGTGTAGGCGACGGCGCCTCCGTGATTCGGGCTATTGATAATTTTTTGCCTTTATAAAGCTCACGTGAAAACCAAATTTTGAGCTTGAAGTGGAAGCTATTAAGGATTCCAAGAAATCGTAGACGTTGATGCCGAGCATGACATGAAGCGCAGTTTATGGAACTTAGTGTGCTCTATAAGCAGGAAGAGATGGAGCAAGCGAATCTCGAGGAGGAACTCGGAATGTCCATCTTAATGCACGACGAACTGTTGCGATAGATATTAGTAGCATCTAAAGTAAACATGCGTCGGATACGTTGCTGATCTCTTCTACGGAAGTGCTACAGCAATTTCGAGAGAGCAAAAACAAAAGTTGAGGCAAGAATCTGCACGAAGAACAAGCAATCGCTTAAGGAAAACGCAACAAGCAATGCGAGTGGCAGCGGGACGGAAGGCACCGTGAAGAGTATCTCCTAATTGATGAAAAAACGCGGCGGTACTTGCTGGATAGATCGAGATTAAAACATTGATAAAAGGTACGAAGAAAAGAGCGTAAAATTCATTGCATGTTGCTATCTGATCTTGGGTCAGAGATTGCTGTAGATTTAGTGCTACAAACAAGGCACAAAGTATTGAAGAAGTTTTTTTGTTGACTGAGGTATATTTCCCACTTATCGGACTCGGCGAGAAGCCACAGCAGCTGTCACGAAACAAATTAGTTTACTTTGCTCATTTACGACACACAAACCTTGCACTTCTACATTCAAGATTCCATGCCAATCTTTCACTTCCAGTACATAAGCCGACTAATTGAATATTCGAATTAAAAGATTTTCAACCGCTAAATGCTATCTTCATTATCGATTGACAAGTCAGTCTTAAGTCGAGTGGAATTTTTTGTTGGTTTTGGCCATATCTGGCAGTAGCGGTGCAGGAGTAAATTGCTCACAAAAATTGTCGGCGTAGCGCTGCATCATCTTCGTAAACTGAGTGCTGCCAATTTTGTCGACATAGCGGAACGGTCCACCAATAAAAGGCGGAAAACCGATGCCGAACACGACGCCAAGTCGCCTTCCGTCGGTGACGCTATAATATCATCCTGCACACAAAGGACCGCTTCGTTTACAAAACGCGAGATAAGACGGCTAACAGTATCTTCGTCGCTGAGCTTTAGATCGTTCTTCTGGAACTTCTTCACAAGGTTCATGGCGTCAGCATTAACAGTTTTCTTGTTCTTTTTACCCTTCGGAGGCTGCACAAAAACACCTTTCCCGGACTTCTTGCCTAAAAATCGCTGTCCGCTCAATTCTTCGAACAGTCTAGCATCGCCTCCCTCTATGCGCACTCCTAGTGCTTTCGACAGCATTTGGTTAACGTTATAGGCCACGTCAACGCCTACCTCGTCAGCTAGAGTTATCGGACCAACCGGCAAGCCCCAGTTCGTCATAAGCTTGTCTAGCTTCGCCGGTTCCACGCCGTCACTTACCAAAGCCAACGTCTCAGCAATGTGCGGTCCAAGGCACCGATTCACGTAAAATCCCGGAACATCCTTCACCACTATAGTTGTCTTGCCTTGGCGAAGCCCCAGGTCAAACGATTTTGCAGCGGTATCGTCGCTTGTACCGGCATGACGAATAATTTCCAACAACAGCATGTTTGGTACAGGTGAGAAGTAATGCATGCCAATCACGTTTTCTGATCGCTTCCAAGCAGAAGCAATGTCAGCAATGGGCAAAGCAGACGTATTTGTCGCAATAGCACATTCTTCGGACACGTAATTTTCAAGATCGGATAGAACCTTGTGCTTAAGGGCTAAGTCTTCAAAGACAGCCTCAATAGCGAGATCAGCCTTTTTAATGTGTGTTTTCCAGATCTCGTCTTCGTCAGAGAAAGGCACTAGATTGGCCATAACGATATCGCGCTCGTAAATGATCATGCGCTTGCGCTTCACCTTTTGATCCAAGTTGGTACGCACATAATCTTCACCCTTAGCAGCAGCAGCAGCAGCGTCACGGTCTTTCAGAATTTAGAGTTTTCAAAAAAATTCATGAACCACGCAGTGGCTGTGAAATTATAGCTCATTTGGAAATATTATACCCTAAAGGAACGACTCGTCGCCCAAGCAAAAGCGACTCGTCGATTCAGCTAGCCTCCCAAAACTTACCCATATTTGCCGCATTTGGACATAAAAGGGGGG
The DNA here is from genome assembly GCA_026184515.1 of Peronosclerospora sorghi. Lineage (NCBI taxonomy): Eukaryota > Oomycota > Peronosporomycetes > Peronosporales > Peronosporaceae > Peronosclerospora > Peronosclerospora sorghi. The sequence continues at coordinate 6,599,638 of CM047584.1, read as the reverse complement.
GGGGTGCCCCTAGCAAAAGTGGGGTTCGGGGCCTTTTGCATATATTGGCAGTTACAGTTTTAAGTTTCATTTATTTGCGGATAGCCACTTAAAGTAACTTTACATAATATACTTTTCAATTTTCACGTTATAAAGCACAACTTTACTGAATCCTCCGCGGCCGACGATCGGCGCGTACTGGCTTGAATCTGTTATTGATCCCCCTGGTCAAAAGTTTCAGGCCAGGTGGTTTAAGATCAGATGAAGTGGATAAGAACTTTTATTTGTTTTTTCTACAATACTTGGTGCCCGCTGATGTGCCGTTATTACTCTCTTCCAGATCATCATCTAATGGCACGAAAAAATGCGAACCGACTTGAATGCTTGAAAAACTGATGTATTTATTAGGGGGGGCAATCTTAGCATATGCGAATTTGATATAAAGCGTATATCAACCCACCTGCCACACTGCATATAAATTTGATGTCCTGTTGATATGAAGCGCGTCAAACTTGAGGTTCCCTTGTCATATAGCTCACCAGCTAATGTTCATTTTAAAAATTCCTCATCCACTCTACACTCGGCAACAAGACCTCCGCAACTTCATCCCTCGTTGAGGGGAAGATCTCCACTGTTCCTTTTTTCTCATGCCCATAGTTTGTAAATGTACTTGGTCTCAGTATTGCGGTGGACGCGACGGACGGCCGCGTGCGGGACGTGAAATCAACCACGGAAGGAAGGTGTCGCGTACGCTAGTCCAAGTTCGACTGCCTCCTATTACAACGCACCACTAAGTGTCAAATGCTGAGGACGCCCCTTGTCCGTTTACGTTGTGGTGGTCAAGATGGCGTCGATCGAGGGGCACCTTGGAATAGCTGCTCGGGGCTAATGCATTATTCTTCGTTTATAGCGACGGTGGTGCGTGTACATTCAGTAAGTAGATCTGTGCTGGGACTAATAGATGGAAAAATTTGTTAACGCTTTGAGATTGTACGTTGTATCGCTTTCTGTCGATAAGGATTAAAACTTGCTTGTGTCACATATTTAGAGTCCATCACCCAGAACTTCGCCTGGCCATTCCGCAAAGTCTCCAATGTGCACCTTCATGTCCTTAGTTATGCCATAACTACCTGGAATAACGGAAAAATGGCTCCCGATCCATTTACGGGCGGAGGCCATGGTTTTAGCGCTTATTCTAGAGCCATCCTTACCCATAATCTTTTCAATTTTCCTCTTCGCATCGGCTCCAGTTGCGGTTATATCGACCTATCTTATCACCGAGCAGCGAACGGTCAAGCGAGAAGCAATCATACCACACTAATTTAACCTTTTGTTGCGCATCGCGCGTTCGATTTTCTTCTAGAAGCTTTGCAATCTCTCGCAGTCCTTCTTTCCTCAACAGTTTGAATAGCATGAAGCAATCACCATGCTATCGCGTCTTTGCTGAGATATCCACCAGCTGGGAAGATAAACTAACCAAGATTCGTAGTATTCTGGACTTCTGGATTGATGTCCAAAGACGCTGGATATACCTTGAAGACATCTTTTTTGGGTCAGCTGATATTAAACAGCAGTTTCCCAAAGAGTTTGCGCGATTTTAAAGCGTTGACAACGAGTTTACCTCGACCATGAAACGTGCGGCACACAAGCCAATGATCGTTGATGTTGCCAATATTCCGAACTTGTATCATTCCCTTGAACGCCAACAAGACATGATGGGAAATGTTCAACGCGCACGGGGAGAATATTTGAAGCGACAACGAGCTGCTTTTCCTCGCTTCTACTTGGTCGTCGACGAGGATTTACTTGAAATGATTGGTAACATTAAAGAACCTATGCAGATTACTCTTCCACCTTGCCCAGCCAAACATTGATTCGAGTGTCCTCGGTCGTTGTGACGGGTTCCTTGAAATGCACGACTGCACCTTCTCGTGACGCCACCTCTACAATAGCGCCGGTAATGCTGTCCATTTCTACCCAAGATATTCCAGCAAACATTTTCGACAGGTGCCGCTGAAGTACATATGGTTCATATTGGATATAACCCACCTCGAGAGTGGGTTATGTCATATTTGTTGTTGGGCGCTCTTACCCTTCGCCATCGTGTAGTTGTAGTGCAG
>CM047584.1:6569248-6597529 GCA_026184515.1 Peronosclerospora sorghi | reverse complement strand
TATGCGTGCCTTCACTAAAGATATACCTGGCCCTTCGAATGATATCAACTGCTGCCTCCTACCCCCACTAGATGTGCCGAAGTGAGTGAGCGCAGAGAGAAAACGGACGCGTGGCTACGGTTATATAGCCTGAAAGAAGAAAATGCAAAAGTGATATATTTAGACTAGACTATTTTATAGTCCGTCACAATTATGCAATTTTTGTTCACCTATTTTCGTCTTCTGTGCGTCGATGCTAAAACCTTGCAAAACACATAGTAAAACCCATAGTAAACAACTTGCCGTAACTTGCCCTTGGTTTTCAACAATATTGCATATAAACATGTCATATTCGGGAATATAAACTTCATAAGGGTGATATAAACTTCACCCGTAGAACAAACTATATGGTTAAGATTGACATCCCCTATTCCTCATATCCGCTTAACCTGACGTGCACGATACCAACTCATGTAAGCATAAATATCCTAAAATTCTATCGCGTGATTGGTCAATATTACCTATCGCAGAGTAGCCGTCTAGCCTAAACTTCTTAATAGGGGGAGTCAACATGACAAAACCCCGAAAAATTATCACCCCTGATAAACCCGGATCAGATCCCGTCCATCACCCCTGCCAACATATGACAAACCGTCTGATTTCACCTAGTCGATGTGGGGGATTTCACAATTTTTACTCGCCAAGAATCCGCAGCTCCCCTTGCTCACTCCTTGCACCAGCGCTTACCCGCCACCAACACCCCATTACCCACGTGTCCTGTGTGACCCGTCCCCCAGTGGCTTATCCCTTTAGGAGTAGTGCTGTCCCGTGTGTCAAGTGGATTTTGATGGGGGGGGGGCGGGGGGGGGATTTGGGATACCCGGACTGGGGGAAAGGGGATAACGTTTTCACCCAGCTCCTCGGGTACCCGATAACTTTATCCCCCCTCCGGTAAATCTGAATCCACCCATCAGTTATCCCCTCTCAAAAACGTCATGTTGACTCCCCCTAATTCATCTCTAAAATCTCGAGCAGGTCTCCGCGATTCATCCGTTATTCGAGCTGGCTAATAACACAACGTTCTCCCTTTCTTTTCATTCCCTGATCCGGGCAGCTATTAACGCCTGATTTTCTGCGCAGCCTCTAGGATGCTCTTACTCTACAGATCGGTCGGGGTAATTATTCTCCACCTGTTGTAATATCCAGTCACCCCGCTTCTCGAACAACCTTTCCACGAATCATATTGCTTCAACGACTTTTTGAACAATCAGAACATTTGGGTAGCTTTTCTTTCACCCATAGTATCTTCGTGCGGTTCGTGGCTATTGACCGTTTTATCTCTCTGAAAGCACTTTATCGCAGTCTTGTCGTAGTTTTAAGCGGTTGGAGCACTTCATTATGGACCCACGCAATAACCAGCTACATATCTTAGCCATCTCTTGGATCTCTCTAGCCCTAACTGTGCCATTTTTGTTAATTCAGGATACATTCCCATAATCAACATGCGGAACAACGCGTCGTCGGTCTCCCGTGCCGGCGCCGCAAGCAGGTGGTGCTCTTGATCAGGAGCGGAGCTTGCTACTCTTACTGAACGAATATTATGTAATTCCGGGAAGCCGAGGCGGGAAAAATTAACGAGGGTGTTGCTTACCACAAGATAGCGGACCTGTCGCTTCAGAAGGACCAATTGCAGCTAGTTGCTGTTTCTGTTAGTTATCACGCTACAAGCCACCATATGCACATTGCGTCTCGTTTACCATAACGTTTCCACCCGCGCTATGTTGACAAGTCTGGGCAAGCATATAGGATGATGAAAACTCTACTAATATTGCAAGCAAGCTATAGCGTTTTGAGTTGCGCCAAGAATTTGAGAAATGTTGCATGATAGATTAGAATTAAGATGTGGAAAAAAGGTCGACCGATGTAATCTAGTCCTGTAAGGAATATGGTGGAGTGTTTGTGTGATTGAATGAAATTATTTATTGCAATACGCAATCAAGTCTATTTTCGGAGAAACTGCGGTACTCTTAAAAGCACAGTTTGTGCGCTCTATTTCAATATACGTTTTTCATGTGCACATGCATGCTGATCGCTTGTGTGTTATATCAATTGCCTGCTTGATTGCTTGAAATAGTTGTGCGCTTGTTCGTTTTTTATAACAAGCTGGCTTTCATGCAAGCTCTATCGTCAAACTAAATAGCTAAATACATTCTTGCATTTAATTTTTGTGAAAATAGGCTCAACGCTAACAGCATAGAGCGAAATAATTAGATACTCTAGTGGAGGTTTTCGGTTGCAGAGTGTTGAAAATTGTTTTCGTCCATCGTAGCACAGTAGTGTAGGAAACTTGAGGTCGTAGATGTAGAATAATAACAGCAGTATTACCAAATCGTCTCAAGTCAATATCTCTGCAACCAATTACAGCTAGGTTGCGAGAATGACACCCGTAGCGAGATTAACATGCGTCCGACGAAGTGTATCGAACCAGGGACTTGTTCAATGCAAAGTTTATTGAGAAGTGATTAGCTAGCCTAACATGTATATGCATAAGGAGTTAAAGGTATACTATACCTCCAACAGCTGTTGTGGTACCTACATTACTTATCAGTGCAGAAATAGGCAGTACTCAGAATCGAGTACGGATACCGTATTTTTAGCAGCTAAAAGTAAGAAATACAAATTGCTAACTAAAAAAAATAGTCCTACCTAATTTTAGTAATTAAAGTATACAGACATTTTTTTAGCACAGAGCATTGGAGTGCTTAGAGGAAGTAGACAATATAATTGAGCGACAGAAGATAGTGGGAAATGAAAACTGTGCTACGGGGAAACTGTCATCTGTTCTGTGGTTGTAAAAAATCGTCTATGACAATTAGAAGTGGATAAAGATTTCTAATCCGGGTAGAACCGAACTTGATCTGGGGCTAGTATATGGCATATGGAGGGGACTACAACCCAAATTATGCTGTGTCGTGCTCTATATTTTCCTTCTTGTTCTGTTTCGGCAGGGATATTGAAGTGAGAATCATAATTTGTCTTTCTAGTTATGAGTCTAATTAGTTTGTCGTGAAGACATTTGTTGGTTATTTATTACGGTTGGCTACAGCTGGTATCTAATCACCCTGTCAGAGGTAATAGGGGGAATATTCAAATGATATTAGATCTTTTAGGATCGTGATAAAATTGATGTGGCAGGAACACCCGAGTTTGGGATTGGTGGCCAGGATTAGATTAGTAGTAGTTTATATTCAATTTAATAAGTGGTTTATTTAACTCCCTGGGTTTATTGGTAATATCTTTCATTCCGTATATCGAATTGGTCGATAAAATCTCAACGCATCTGCCAGGGCAGGTTTCCCGTCATGAAGGACTACATTGGATTAACACGTATGATTATTATTGGTGTCGCAAAGTGGCAAGACATGAGGATATTAGATGTTCCGAGGCAAGTACCGTACGGATCAGGTGAATAGTGTGCGCCTAATAGGCCCCTGCCTTATACAGACTACGCTGAGCGGAGTTATGATTAGGCCATGTTTACAAGGCTAACACCACGAGTGACGTCTGATCCGAACCATCTTGACCGCTTCGTGCTGATCAGCAAGAGCGAAACCCGCCTAGGCCGACTGTAACAGAGTTACATTTGGTTACGTTGGTGTACGTAAGTACACAACGGTTAAGGTCAAGTATTGACCAGTCCGAAAGGTTCCGACCTATTGGTTATTTTAACCAATCAGGGCAGGGGCCCTTGGTGAAGGCGTGGCAGCCTGCCATGTGTTGGTACACAGGTGGTGTACATTACATTTCGGCTAGGTACGAATTAAGTAAGTTCTACTTAGTATTGCATATAGTTTATATTAGTTTATTAAGTTAGGCTATTTTTATAAATAAATCAGTTTACAAAATACTCTGAACACTGCTAGGCGCACGACCCAGAACGGTCGCGCGCGCAGTGAGTATTGTAGCAAAAGGGAGCACCTCCCTTAGCTACCCCCTTGCTAAGGGAAGCCTTGAAATAAGGCGTTAGTGTTTACTAACAGTAAACTCAGGGAATCTTGGTCCCGAGTGAGAGAGCGATCTCTCACTAAGCCCTTATATAAGGGCGTATCGGCTAAGTAGCGGCGTATCGCCGCTTAAGGAAAGTCTTCCTCTGTGCGCTAGCCGCACCGTGCGTGTACGCACCGGCTACATCAGTTAGCATTTGTAGTCAATCCAACACCTGTGTTGGTAGACGGCATCCTCTGCAAAGGATGAATCAAGAGGATTGGGATAAGCTTACCCCAGTCCAACAAGAAGCCTTTAAGATGCTGTTATCCATAATGGGTGACGACAGCATGCAGCTCCTAGTGGAGCAGGGCCTTGAGGCCGTGTGTGAGAGGGTTAACGCCCTCATCGCCCATGAGGCGAATTTTCGTGGAATTCATTCCACGTCCACGGGGGTGCGCCACCCGTTGTCCTCGAAGATAAAGGAATTCATCGGTGAAAAAGATGATAACCTTTATGTGTGGCTTCGCAAGGTCGAAACGGCCTTCGCCAAAGCAAATGTTGTAGCCGGTGCGTATACGCACGGTGCGGCTAGCGAACAGAGGAAGACTTTTCCTTAAGCGGCGATACGCCGCTACTTAGCCGATACGCCCTTATATAAGGGCTTAATGAGAGATCTCTCTCTCTCTCGGGGCCAAGATTCCCGGTTTGGTTTACTTAATAGCCTTAACGGCAAAGCTCACTTACTAAGGGTGTAGCTAAAGGGAGGGCTCCCTTTAGGATACGGCAGTCACTACACGCGCGACCGGTTGAGGTCGTGCGTCTGTAGATAATAGAGTGAAATGTAAACTGAATGTATATTTAATATATAATTAGCCTAAATTAATTTAACCTAATGTAAACTATATGTAATACTAAGTAGAATATACAAATTCGTACCGAGCTAAAATGTAGTGTACACCACCTGTGTACCGACACGTGGATGGCTGACACGCCACCCCCCAAGGTCTCCTGCCCTGATTGGTTAAAATAACCGATGGTTCAAACCCTTCGAACCGGTCAATACTGACCCCAACCGTAGTGTACTCACGTACACCACCAACTAAATGTGACTCGAATGTAACCCTGTTACATCCTCCCCCATCAAGACTATTGCTTACGCAATAAACAAAATTTTGTTGGAGAACTCCAACTGCCAGAACCTCTGGCTGACCATGAGCACCTTCAGTGGTGCTATGGAAGAAAAATATTCCGATAACTCGGAAGTGGATGCTGTAACATGACTGATCCTGTTACAGGCTTACACTGTGTTGTGCGAGGAAGCGCGAAATACGGGAGGGGTAGGATCAGTTGATGACAACTAATCCTATATTAAAAGCAAATAGAATATTCGCTTAAGCTTGAGAACGCACAATTAAGAGTGTTTATTAAATGGGAGGTTAGCGGCTAACAGTATAGTGATTACTTAACTAATATAATAATATCAAGTCTTAAACTAACTGTACTATTAGTTAACCTGCATGATTCGGTATTTATACCGAATCGACTTATAATCTCTTATTTGAATTTCAGACAACGCGTCTGAAATTCAACTGTGATAGTCTAACTTGAATATCAACTATGTAATGGCACCCCATTACATCACCCCCCACTTAAGTTGGTTGGCCAATAATATTTCTTATTTTGGCCAATCATAGGTGGCACTTGTTGGTCGGGATTTCTCATTCACCAACTGATTGACCATCGACTCGATGGCCGAAGCACGCGGCGGAGCTCTAAAGAGCGCTGCTGAAAACATCGAAGGAGCTTCTTCCTCCGCCTCAGCACTAGGTGCTGAGGTGTTGAGTGAAAACAGCGACGCTGCATTAGCAGCGTCAACTACGCAAAGGTCGGAAGACGTACCGTCTTCGACCACAGATGCTGCTAAGGCGGCATCTGGCAAGAAACAGGGAGATGTTGCTAATGCAACATCTCGCACGATGACAACCCCCGAATGGTGTGTTGCCAGGAAGGGTTCTTCCATGTTCGGAGACAGTTCTGACTCCGAACAAAGTGATTGGGGCATAGCTGTCCCCGCGAAAGGATCTAGCGAGTCGAAACTCTCTAGGTGCTCATCGCCTAACAGCGATGATAACTCTTGTGTCGCTGTCAGCTATGACAGCGACAATGATCATCACAGATGGTTGCGGGAACGCAGAACCCCACCTGGACCAAGTACGTCTCCACGTCGGGGTGGTTTAACCCCGACACGTGGTGTTGAAGCAGGCGGTGTTCCGCCTGCTAAAAGAGCTCGAACAGAAGCGGCGCCTGCCGTTTCGGAAGCGTATCATCGTACGGAATCACATGTTCCGTTCAAAGTGGGGTTTTGGACCCCTGGATGGGATATTGCCCCCAACAGTGGCGGCCACCGTAAGCGGGACTGCCAATATGCGCTGTTCGATATCAACGTGCTGGATGACTGCGAAGATATCCATTCACGTCGATTCGATCGAAGTACAGACGATATGCGTCTGTACTTTATTGACCTCTTTTTCCAGGTTCGACATTATTCGAGCCGGAAAGGGTCAAGAAATAACAGGGACGACAAGGACGCCCTGACTCAAAGTTGGAACGCTTTTGTTGACAACTACAACAAAAGCCCCGATGACTACGTGAACAAAGTTCACGTAATGCGCGAGCGCTTTTTTAAGCACTCGCGAACAGGCAAAATGGAATACATCCATTTTGCTTGCATCAAAGAAGGGTTGAACTGTGGTGTCCCTTCTCACCTCGTTTTACCGCGGTGTCCGCAGGGCACTCCTCGTCTGTCAGAGGGAGAGTTCCGGGGGTACGGTGGTTTTTCTGTACCCGCCGAAATTCAGGGCTTAATCGATGCCCTAAATGCATCAACATATAGTGTTGATGCTACTTCTCATTATAAGTTTAAGACTCCTTCTCAAACTCAGTAAAAAGGTCTGGGACGTCGGCCCTCAGAACCTCAATCGGCTCCCAAGAGTCGAACTCTTGGGGGTAACCCAGCCAGCGTACTAAGTACTCGGTACGCTGCCCCTTCTTCGAAGGAACCGAGCGCTTCGAGATCAAGCGCTCGAGAATGTATCGCTTATTCCCCTGATTATCGATCAGGGGCGGCGGAGGTTGAGAATTCCCTCGCCGTTGTTGTTGCGGAGCATGGTTCTTTGCTCCACAAACTCGAGGAGGGTTGTTCCTCCTTGAGCAGCGATATGTCTCACTCTGTGAAGACATATCGGTCTCTTCGCGAAAATGTCCGCGACATCCTCGGGGCGCACACTGCCCTTCAGCAGAAGAATGATATTCTGTACATCGATCTTTCCCGCTGTAAGGAAGAGCTCGATCGGCACAAGGCTGATCTTGAGCAGTCGAAGGCGGAGGTAATGACTCTCCGCTCTGCTCATCAACGGCTGGAAGCCGATTACAAGTCTCTCTTGGGAGACTTGGAGAAGCACGGTATCTTCCGTGGTTCTGTGTCTCGTCGTAAGACGAAGACGAATGATACGGTTTGATCCGCCCAATATAGAATGTTGGGTGGAGCCGCATTGCTGTGGGAATTTCTAAAGTATAGGCATTCCCCCGAATCTCTTGGACCTTAAAAGGTCCAATGTACTTAGGAAGCAACTTCCGTGTAGGGAAGTTGCTTATTGCATGTATAGGCAAATTAGTAGTACTTAATAATACCAATTCGCCTTTCCGAAAGGAGTTTTTGTTCTTCCTTCCTTGCTTGTCTGCATTTTGCTTCTGCGTATCCAAAGCAGAAGCAAGTGCATCTTTTATATAGCGTATTACAGCTTGGCGCTGTAATACGAATTCATCTACTGCTTTATCAGCAGTAGGTGCGTTGTCCTCATTGTCTGCAGCCATTGCTGCAGACACATATTCATCATATGCAGCTTCAGTTTCACTTGAAGCTGCTTCCGTTTCTACTGTAATTTCAGTAGAAGGGCCATCGTTTTGTTCACAAGTTGCAGTTGCAACTTGCGCATTGACTCGCTCAAAATTTGAGCGGGTCCCTCCCCCACTTAGATTTGGCGTACCGCCAAGTATAGCTGGGGTTCGTGGATGCCTTAAGGCATTCACGTAGAACGGTGTATGTTTAGTTGAAGCATGGACCGAATTGTTAATCGCAAATTCAGTGAGTGACAGGTAGTCACTCCAATGTTCAAAGACATGTGCGTATGATCGCAACATGTCTCCGAGAACGCGGTTAACCCGTTCCGTCTGCCCATCCGTTTCCGGATGGTCCGCAGTTGACATCTTCAACTGGGTTCCCAACAATGAGAACGTTTCTTACCAGAAACGTCCTGTAAATCTCGGATCTCTATCCGAGAAAATGTCTTCCGGCATTCCGTGCAAACGGAATACCGTATCAACGAATATCCGCGCTGTTTGAGCGGTGGTTATGTTCGCTGATACTGCAGTAAAATCTACCATCTTATTGAAACGGTCTACAAAGACCACTATTCCAGTCTTCCGACTATTGTCGGGTGGAAGACCGAATACGAAGTCCATTGAAATGGACTTCCAACACTCTGTCCGAACCGGCAGAGATTGCAGCGCAGCCTGTGCAGACTGCGCAGGCTTAACGCGCTGGCAAATCTCGCATGCGCGTACGTATTTTCGTACCCACTTGTACTGGTTTCTCCAGTAAAAGTCACGTGCAAGAGAAGTGTATGTCTTCTCTCGACCTTGATGCCCCGAAATCGGTGCATCATGATACTCAAACATAATTTGATGTTTGAGATCATCGTCGTTTGGAACGACGATGCGACTTTCATCTTTTTGGTCTGTGCTGTAAAGCAGCAGACCATCGTGCAGTCGATATCGATGCACGCAAGCGCGGAGGAACTCTGGGAGTTCGTCGCGATTCTCACTTGATTGATTACGCAATTAATCAATCAACAGACGTGTCTCCTCGTCTGTTTTGTACGCCTTGCGTACTTGCCGTATAATTGACGACGACAAAGCAGTGCAACGGATCGCGTTTGCACTGGCCCCTTCGGTTACGGACGGTTTCATCTCGTAATCGGGCCTTCGTGATAGCGCATCTGCTACCACGTTCAACTTTCCGGGTTTGTATTCAACCGTAAAGTTGTACTCAGCAAAGAATGACAGCCATCGATCCATTCTTTGAGAAATGTGTGGTGAATTCACGGCCGTGCGTAGCGACGCATGGTCCGTGTAAACCACAAACGGTCTATTTCCCAATAGATAGATCCGAAACTTAGCCAGTGCATACTTCATGGCAAGGAGTTCCGTGTCATGCACTGGATAGTTGCGCTCGGCTGGGCGCAACTGACGCGATTGATAGCAGATTACGCGATCACGATCATCGTGATCACGCTGCATCAAAGCACAGCCGATAGCGAAATCGCTCGCGTCGCAAACGACGTGGAACGGACGCTCGTTATCGGCTATAGCCAAGACAGGCGCTTCAGTCAAGCTTTGCTTGAATGCATCAAAAGCATCTTGACATTGTGTATCCCAATGCCATTCGATATCTTTCTTAAGTAATTGAGAAAGAGGCCGTATCAACCCAGCATAGTTGCACGAATACTTGTGCAAATATGTTGCCAACCCAAGGAACATTCGAAGTTCCTTAACGTTGTTTGGCGTAGGTCATTCAACGATCACCCTGATCTTTTCTGGATCAGGACGCACCCCGTGCTTGCCCACAAAGCATCCAAGAAAGGGTATCTCAGATGCACCAAAGGTGCACTTCTTCAGATTTGCATAGAGCTTATGCTTACGCATAAGCTCTAACACTCGACGTAGATGTTCCCTATGGACATCTACATCGCTTTTATCGTGTCCACCCTTACTATGGATGAACACGTCATCGAAATAACTCGGTGCGAATTCTCGCACCGGGCGTAATAGATGCGTTACGCATCTGTTAAACGTAGCAGGGGCATTTCGAAGCCCCTGCGGCATAACAATCCACTCCCAAGGATGCCGCTTGGGGTGCTTACCGCCGTGAGAGGGATATCCTTCTCACGCATTAGGATTTGATAAAATCCATCTCTTAGATCGAGAGCACTAAAGATGGTGCTCCCGCACATGCCATCTATGATGACATCCTTCCGCGGTATCGGTGTCTGTGCCGGTGCCGTCGCTGCGTTCAGCTTGTTGTAAGCGTGAACGATTCTCCACCCACCTGTGGACTTCTTAACACAAAAGGTTGGGGTAGAGTGCGGTGAGGTAGACTCCCGCACTTGGCCTAATTTACGACGAGCTTCGAAAAACTCGTCGATCGCTTTTACCTGATCACGCGGCAACGGCCATTGCCGCGTAACACAATACTTCGTGCCTGGCACGAAGTCACTCATGACGAGTTCTCTTATCCTTAGGGAGCTCGCTAGGTACTTCTGGGAATACGTCAGCGTATTCCCGAAGTACCTCATAGAATGGGGAGTTCGCTTTAAGCGACTCCCAGCTCTGCGCTTCAAAGCGCTGAACTTTGGTTTGATCATTGGGAACCTCTTTCCCAATGTTTTCCACTTGTAATGTGGATATTCGTTCACGAATATCCACTACATCATCTGTTGCAACGATGATACAGATCTGTTCGATCTGACCATCGTGCAAGTCTCTCATAAACTTCTTCCAGCTTAGCGCTGTAAGAGCCATCACCTCCGAACCTTCTTTCGGAGGGTGTTCCATCAACAGAGACTGGGTAGCTAATCCGGTCTCCGTTTGCGTCAAGACGTTGATCGTCTCGACGGAACTGTCCATGCAATCAGACGCACTCGTCTGATTGACTGCTACACGGTGATTACGATTCACCGTGTGCGAATACTCAGCATCATGCTGGCCACTGCCTACCATGGAATTTTGGCGATCAGATGTGCTCGTCTGATCGGCCGCCTTTTCTGCGACACGGTGGTCTTTATCACCCGTGTGCATGGCTAACGCAACGTGGTGGGCACTGGCCACCACGGAGTTGTGCTCACGATTGCACTCGATCGTGAGTTCACTCTCATCAACACGGAATTCATTCGTCGTGTTGGAACCTTCGGTCGCACAGTGGGTCCCGCTGTGGATACATTTTCATTCTCACGGTGGGTGTTTCCCACCGTGGATATAACTTCATTCTCACGGTGGTCTTTATCACCCGTGGAATGTTTCTCTCCAACACGCAACGACTCTTCTGTTGCGTGTGGTAGTTCCTCTGGACTCTCACCAGCGGAGGTACCTTACGCTGATCGTGTCAGAACAGACCTGGTGGTGCCATCTCTATCCACCAGACTGTCTGACGCTGCGGTTTTATCCTCTGATACAGCCGGGTTACACACAGGGTGATCAGATCCTGTGCGTCCGCCGCAGTCGATAGACAGGTTGACCCAGTCGATCGAAGGTTTAAAATTGGACATCCATGGGGTTCCAAGTATCATCGAACTTGTCATCTAAATTGAGGACGATCAATTCATCCTCGAATGACAGTTCATTCAACTCGAAGCGTGTTTTAATCACACGATTTGGAATAGTCACGGTTGCACCTGTTGCTAACCGGACTGAAAACATACTTCGTGGGGTTTATACCTCCACGAAGCTCAACAGCGTTAGACTCTGAGTTCTAACGAAATTGTTTGACGCTCCTGTGTCAAACAAAGCTCGCATGGGGACATCGCTCCCGTGCATCTTAACCTCCAGGGTGATAAGAGGCTTCCCATCACCCTGCACCTTTTGACAGGTCATAGTCCCGCCTAGGGCTATTACCCTCACATGCCCTATGTCGGCATGTGGGATAACATTCCCAGTAGGGCGACCCGCCCCTACTGGTGATTTACGTTTTTTGCACCAACAGGGTGATGTCCCTGTTGGTGTCGCCGTGCAGCGGACGGTTCCGTCCGCTGACTGCGTGGCACCGGACGCGGTGCCATACACTCATGGGCAAAATACCCCACTTTCGGTTGCTTCGAGTTCGAAGCAACCGCAACCGATAGGTCCATCGGCTCTGGACCTCCACCGCCCATGCTCTAGCGCGGGTGGCTGTTTCTTGAGACGAAGTGTGAACTTCGTCTGCCCGACTGCTGCTTGTTGACATGCTGTTGCGGCATGTCAAAAGCGAAGGGCTGTTGAGCCCTTCGGTTGTACCCAGCATGCGATGACGCTGATCGCATGCTGAACTCCTCACGGATGCTCATATTAATGGCATCCCTTAGAGTCTCTGGCGGGTGTCGGTAGAGACTCTGTTTGACGGGACCATCATTGAGTCCCTTCATGAAGCCAGTGACCTGAATAGCAGGGGGTACCGGCTCATACACAATATTTGACAGCAAATATTGCGTCTTCTGAGCGTCAGCTTGAAGGTCAAGCTTACCTCGCCGGAGTTCCATGAACTCCTGCCGACTACTTAGCTCCATTTCTGGAGCTTCAAAGTTGAGCTTTAGCTCAGCTTTTAATTCCTGATAAGTCAGGAACGCAAAGTCATCAGTGGCTCTGCGACTCATCGCCCATGCCCTGGCTCTGCCGCCTATACATGTTGTGGCGAAGTACGCCTGTTGACGTTCGTCAACAATATTTTGCGCAGAGATGGCATCTTCCACCTCTGCGAACCATCTACGAAGGGGCTCGCCCCCTTCGCCGGTAAAGGGCGGTACTCGCGCCTTTACCAATTCAACGCTATGCGTTGCAGGTGCAGATGCGGTCCGCGCTGCCTCTTGTGCGGGCCGTGCTGGCTTTTCTAGGTGGTTTCGCCTAAAGCGATTCACCACCTCTATCACTTCCTCCGGGGACTTACCCAGGAGGAAGGTAATGATGTCGGTCCCCATGGACCGAACCATTTCAACCGTCGCGTCTTTATTACGCGACGTGAAGTGATGGAAGTGTTCCGTCACCACTTCCAGCGTTCTCTTTCGCTCGGCAGGCGTCATGTCTCGCGACATGATGCCGAGCGGCTCTTAATCTTCGCTCCGCTAGTTAACTAGCGGAACGGAACTGTGGTCGTTAGGACGGACCACAAAGTGCTACCAGGTGTAACAGGACTGATCCTGTTACAGGCTTACACTGTGTTGTGCGAGGAAGCGCGCAATACGGGAGGGGTAGGATTAGTTGATGACAACTAATCCTATATTAAAAGCAAATAGAATATTCGCTTAAGCTTGAGAACGCACAATTAAGAGTGTTTATTAAATGGGTGGTTAGCGGCTAACATTATAGTGATTACCTAACTAATATAATAATATCAAGTCTTAAACTAACTGTACTATTAGTTAAACTGCATGATTCGGTATTTATACCGAATCGAATTTTCCTCCGTAGTTTATAATAACTTATATTATATTATTTGAATTTCAGACAACGCGTCTGAAATTCAACTGTGATATTCTAACTTGAATATCAATTATGTAATGGCACCCCATTACAGATGCCCTTGGGGAGATCTCCCCAACGGCACTGTCGGTCATCCAACCCATTCCCCACACGTGGGGAAAACGCACTAACTCGTGCGCCACCTTTACCCGCTAAGGGTGATGCATCCGGGTCGCCGCAGGCGACCACCACCAATGAAACGGCCTCGGTTCATGAGGCCCGACGTGCAGTACGGGCACGGAAGGGACCTCGTGACCCTCAAAAGAGGGCTAAGAACGTGGTCAAGAGGGGTTTAGCCTCCTATACCCCTGGTCCAGCGGCTACATTGCCGCGTGAAATTGCGCGCCGGAAACAACTCCGGGCCAGAATGCTAACGACTAAGCAGTTTACTGTTAAGTCATACCGGAAGCACCTCGGGAAACAGACACGCGGTGCCCTCGTGGATATCCTCCACGAGATTCCCTTTGTTCTCTTACGGGACGAAAGCGTCGAGGACGCAGAACAGGCATTCCGCACTTGGGCAGAAGGGGAGAAGCGCCTCCCCAACTTTGATGCGCTGTACAACAGCTTTTCCGAACCCGACGTTCGGGTAGAGAGGGCGTTACGATTGGCCTATGCCCAGTCAAAAGCGCAAGGCAATTACCTGCCTCTTACTACACGCGCCCTGCTCTCGATGTGGTTCCGGAGAGCAATGCAATTTCTGCATCTGCCTCCGGCAAACTCCCAGCTACTGGGAGTGAAGGGGCTTCTTCGGCCCCTTTGGTCGTTGACTCTCAGTGGGATTCTCCCGCTCAAAAGCGTCAACGACGTCACGGAAATCCTCCCGCAGGGGAGTATCGGACTCCCACGAGCTCTGAGAATGTGGATAACCTTTCCACTTCACCAGGTACTGGGTATCACCCCGGTGATGGCGTCGTGCCATCAGGCGTTCCACATGGTAATGTGGAGTACCCTCCGTATCGAGGACTGGAGGAGGGGGTCGCGCAATTGTGACGTGAGTTCCACGAGCGCTGTGATCGACACAGCCGTCGCATCCAAGATGCCCAGGAGGGACTCCGCAACGAGGGGAGTGCGAATGAACGCATCGAGAAGCGGCTTGCTTCTCTCGAGTCTGGCGTTGCAGAGTTCCATGGTCGTATTTCGACCCTGTCGGCGATGTTCCTACCTGTCGTGCCTTTCGGCTACCCGACTTCTTAACTTCCTCCAAGAGGGGACACTCCTCCGGGTTCTGGTATGGCTTAAGCATACCCACATAAAAAGTAGGATGCGTACGCATCGCCTTCCGGATATCCAAGGTGTATGTCAAGCCCTTTCGGGCTAGCACCTTAAAAGGCCCACAAACCTCGGGCGCAGTTTATTCCGTAACACGTTGGAAACTGCATGTGTAGGAAGGTTTTTAGCGTTTAATAAAACACTTTCTCCTACTTCGTACACCCTTTTTTTACGCCGACCCTTGCGGTCGGCCTGTTCCTTTTGCTTGTCTTGGTTTTCCGCCATGGCATCGCAAACGTGCCGTAAGACACTAAGGCGGTCGATAAGAACTTATCGATGTGCTTTCGCAAAGATACAGTGCTGAAATCCGAGAATCCTCCCCCCTCAAGCCCTGGACCACACACACGTGGCGTCAACGGAACCCTCGGATTCACTAATCTGTTCACGTAAAACGGGGTAAACCCCGTAGATGCATGGACCGAATTGTTTATAGCAAATTCGGCCATAGGAAGCATCTCACTCCAACTCTTTATAGAATCCCGACATAAGCTCCGGAGAATATCCTCAACAGCGCGATTAGAGCGTTCCGTCTGACCGTCCGTCTGCGGATGATCCGCAGTGGACATGAGGAGCTTGGTTCCCAGCACCTTAAACAACGCTCCCCAGAACTGTCCCGTAAAATGGGGATCCCGATCCGACACAACGGAATCGGGTAGACCATGCTGTCGAAATACACGGTCTAGGAACACTTTCGCTGTTCCTTGTCCATCAATGGACTCTGGAACCGCCGCCAGGTGAGCCATCTTGCTCAAACGGTCTACAAAGACCAATATGCCGGTGTTCCCGGCCTTAACCTTCGGAAAACCGAAGATAAAATCCATGCTAATGGATTTCCAACACTCTGTTGAAACCGATAATCTCTCCAAAGGCGCAGCTGAACTTGCAGAGGGTTTAACCCTCTGACACGTCTCACAGGTGCGTATATACGCACCGACCCACTTATACATATTGGGCCACCAATACAAAGCGCGTAAAGCGCTGTAGGTCTTATCCCGACCTAAATGACCCCCGGTAGGGGCGTCATGTGCCTAAAGGGGACTCTATACTTCAGTTACTCATCATGAGGAACAACCACTCGCGGTGTGTCCTCGCGCTCGTTCTATAATATAGCAAACCGTCACAGTACCTGTAACGGTGTAAACGAGCTTTAGATCGACTAGACAGGGTAAGCTCAGACGAGCCAAGTACCTTGTCACCCAATGCGCTGATAAGCGCCGTACATTGTGGGCATTTCCCATTAGCCTGGCGTATGAGATCCACCACAGACGAGGTGATGAATGTCGAGTGAGCGTGCTCGTAATCGGGACGACGCGACAACGCGTCTGCAAGCACATTCTGTTTGCCAGGTTTATACTTTACCTCAAAGTTGTACTCCGCAAAGAAGGAGATCCAACGGACCATACGTTGCGAGAGATGAGGCGAATTTTTTTGCCGTCCGTAAGGACGCGTGGTCAGTATAAACCACGAACGGCTTAGAGCCGAGTAAGTGAACCCTAAATTTGACAAGGGCATACTTCATAGCAAGTAGCTCCTTATTATGAACGGGATAGTTCCGTTCCGCAGTTTTAAGCTGCTTCGAATCAAACGCAATCAGTTGTTCCCTTCCTGCATCGTCTGCTTGTAACAAAGCACATCCAATTGCGAAATCGGAGGCGTCGCAGACGACACTAAAAGGTTTCCCAGAGTCTGGGAGAGCAAGAACGGGAGATTTTAACAAGCTCCCCTTAACCGCTTCAAAAGCATTTTGGTGTTTGGTTTCACAACACCAGTCAACATCCTTCTTAAGAAGGTCTGTCAATGTCTTCGCTATTTCAGCGTAGTTCTCGCTGTATTTGGGGAGATAATTGGCTAATCCAAGCCACCTCCGTAAATCTATAAGATTTACAGGCGAAGGCCACTCCACAATGGCTTTCACCTTCGCGGGATCCGCCCGCACTCCATCCTTACCGATGAAGCATCCGAGGAAAGGAATTTCCTCAGCACCAAAGATACATTTGGATGCGTTCGCATATAACTTATGCTCTCGCATACATTCGAGCACAGCTCGAAGGTGTGTTAGGTTCGTCTGAACATCAGACGAGTCGCATTCCGCGCGACTATGAACGAATATATCGTCGAAGTACGTCTGAGCGTACTTTCTATGAGGGCGGAAGAGTTGAGTCACCAAGCGATTAAAGTCGCTGGTGCATTCGAAAGCCCCTGTGGCATAACAATCCACTCCCACAGCATGCCACTAGGCGTTCTGACCGCTGTGAGCGGAATATCTGATGCTAGCATGAGCACCTGATAATACCCGTCCACCAGATCTAAGGCACTGTATACAGTACAGCCCGCCATATTGTTCTGGAGGACATCCTTCCGAGGAATCGGAGTTTGCATTGGTACAGTAGCTGTGTTCAGCTTGTTATACGCATGAACAATGCGCCACTTTCCGTTCAGTTTACGAACACAAAAAGTGGTGCTTTAGGCATTGATTTATCTGGTCGCAAGGACGTTTTAGGCTTATGGATAAGCGAGGAGATGAATGGGGAGATTTGCTCTCCCGTACCATCCCTGCCTCTTCTTTCCCCTTGAAGAATGCGTCGATGACGTCGCATTGCTCCTTGGGGAGAGGCCACTGCCTAGTGACGCAGTATTTGGTTCCAGGAACCAAATCGATTTTATGTCGGACTCCCCGATCCGGTGGTAACCCATCAGCGGGTTGTCACTAACGACATCTCCAAATTCCTTTAGTAAGGAATGGTAAGGGTCCTCAGGATCCGCGAGGATCTTGTGGCCGCTTCGGGCATTCAATGCCTGTTTGGTTTGCACCAAAACTGACTCGCCCATCGTGGATGAGGAGTTCAACACCCCTTCCGGACGCAACACGACGATCTCGTCGATTTCACCTGATTTCACAGTAGTTTCAACCTCTTTGAAGGACATCTCCTCCAACGACAACAGTTCGCCTACCCCAGGCAACCGTTCAAGGCTTACGCCTTCCGTGACAACACCTGTCACACTAATCAGAATCCGATAGGACTGTTGACTACTGGTCTCGGGACTCGTCCCGGGACCCAGATGGGGGGAGTCAATTGCCCCATCTATTGGAAGCGCATCGCGCCTATCCACAGAGGTCTCCACCTCTACCATCGGTGAATCGCCGGTCTCACCTAATACGGCGTGGTCGGAATCAATTCCGACGTGCGGAAGAGACGAACTACGGGTCTCTCCGCTTGGAAGCGCCTCGCGCTTAACCACAGGGGTCTCTTCCCCTACCACTGGAATGCAACTTTCTCGAAAAACGCGGTGTGGTCGGGAACCCCGAACTGCAGAAGAGACAAACCTCGTGTCTCTTCTCTAGGAAGCGCCTCGCGCTTAACCTAATAGGAGCCCACCTCTACCACTGGCGACTCACCAGTCTCGCCTATATCGGCGTGGGGATTAACCACCGGATCACCCTCGTCAAAGAACTCTTCCTTGACCTCATTCAGACTGATCATCTCAGACATCCCGATCTCTGGCATCTCTCGCCAGAATCGCTTTTGCGATCGAGCAAAGGTGGGTTCATGACTCGCCAATGCTTCAACCGATCGCGCGTGCGTTGAGCCAATGGACTTAGACTCCCAGTCTATCCATGGCTCGTGGCGTTCCAGCCACTTCATGCCCAGAATGAAGTCATACATCGAGTCCAAATCCAGGAGTAGGCAACGTTATAAGCTATCGAAGTCTGCAAACTTCAGCTTAAGGTCAATCGAGACCTTGGGTACAGAAACCTGTACGCCCGTCGCAAGACGGACCGTGGCAACGTCACGGGAACGTGCCTCTGGGGCCTCGGCATACAGCCGACTCGTCTCAACAGAATCCCGTCTGACATAATTGTCAGACGCTCCAGAGTCTATCAAGACTCTCCAAGGCTTATCAAAGCCTTTCACGTCCGCAAGAACGACCAGCAAACCTGGCTGGTACACCAACTCGGTGCTAGAAAGCACCTTTTTCCTCGGGGCTTTGTGCTGTCGTCCCCTACCCTGGGGCTTAACAGCACTGAGGGATTCCCCAGTAGGGCGCCCCGCACCTACTGGGAGCCGTCGTTTCCCGACGGCTTGGGCGAGGGCTTTTTACCCGCCCTTGGCCCCTTATAGCGAGTGTCTCGCTGGGGATTTTTCGGACATCTGTTCCGCAGATGATCCGTTCTTCCACACAGGAAGCATCATAGCGACCAATGCCACTGCAGCATTGCAAGGAGCTCTGCCTCGAAGCTCTGAAAAAGAAAGAGTCAGATTGACTCTTAGCGGGAGGTTTCTCTCCCGCTTCGACCTGACTCAGGTCCATGGATTCAGGACCCGCCTTAGAGGAACGAAAGTTTCTTTAGGCGTTAAACGCCATCTCAAACGCCTCCCACTGGGATTGGGGTCGGCATCGGAAGAGCTCCGAACGTGCTGTCCCTTCTTTCAAGTCACCCATGAACACGGGAATGGACACATTGTCCGAATACGCTTTTGCTTACATCCCTTCCAACAGGGTCTTAAGTTCTTGGATATATGTCTCCAAGTCCCTAGTGCCCTGAGGGCACCTCAAAAACGCCAGATGTTTCTGGAAAACCATATCAGGTGTGGCGTACATGTCCATAAGCTTTTGCTTAAGGACTCCCCAGGTCGGGAACACATTCTTGACCGAATCCGGACACGTAAACGCCCATACACGGTCTTTATCCGTAATATGGGTTAATACAAGTCCCACTTTCAAGTGATCCTCGATCACATTTGTAACAGGGTTACATTCGAGTCACATTTAGTTGGTGGTGTACGTGAGTACACTACGGTTGGGGTCAGTATTGACCGGTTCGAAGGGTTTGAACCATCGGTTATTTTAACCAATCAGGGCAGGAGACCTTGGGGGGGTGGCGTGTCAGCCATCCACGTGTCGGTACACAGGTGGTGTACACTACATTTTAGCTCGGTACGAATTTGTATATTCTACTTAGTATTACATATAGTTTACATTAGTTTAAATTAATTTAGGCTAATTATATATTAAATATACATTCAGTTTACATTTCACTATATTCTCTACAGACGCACGACCTCGACCGGTCGCGCATGTAGTGAGCGCCGTAGCCTAAAGGTAGACCTCCCTTTAGCTACACCCTTAGTAAGGGAGCTTTGCCGTTAAGGCTATTAAGTAAACCAAACCGGGAATCTTGGCCCCGAGAGAGAGAGAGATCTCTCATTAAGCCCTTATATAAGGGCGTATCGGCTAAGTAGCGGCGTATCGCCGCTTAAGGAAAAGTCTTCCTCTGTGCGCTAGCCGCACCGTGAGTATACGCACCGGCTACATCTGGTAGCACTTGTAGTCAATCCAACACCTGTGTTGGTAGACTAAGATATCATCTGCAAATGATGAATCAGGATTATTGGGATAGGTTAACCCTCGTCCAGCAGGAAGCCTTTAACAGGATGTTATCCTTAATGGGTGACGAGGGTATGCAGCTCCTAGTGGATCAGGGCCTTGAGGCCGTAAAGGCAAGGGTCAATGCCCTCATCGCTAATGAGGCGATTTTAGGTGGAATTCGTTCCACGGGGGTGCGTCCCCCATTATCATTTAAGATAAAGGAGTTCACCGGGGAGAACCTTTATGTGTGGCTGCGAGAGGTCTAAACGGACTTCGAAACAGCGAACATGACCGCTGATCACTTGCAAGTGGGACTTGCATTGACCCATCTTACGGGCAAAGCCCGTACATGGGCGTTTACATGCTCGGAATCAGTCAAGGACGTGTTTCCAACATGGAAGATCCTTAAGCAGAAGCTTATGGACATGTACGAAACGCCTGATCTGGTTTTCCAGAATCAACTGGCGTTCCTGAGGTGCTGTGAAGGCACTAAGGACCTGGGGGTTTATATCCAGGAGCTTAAGACCCTGTTGGCAGGGATGTACGCGAAAGCGTATTCGGACGATGTGTCCATCCCCGTCTTCATGGGAGGCCTGAGAGAAGGGCCAGTACATTTGGAGCTCTTCCGATGCCGTCCCCAATCCCTGGGGGAGGCGTTCAAGATGGCGCTCAACGCCGAGAGTAACTTTCGTTCCTCTAAGGTGGGTCCGGAACCCATGGACCTGAGTCAGGTCGAAGCGGAAGAGAAACCTTCCGCTAATAGTCAATCTAAATCTTTTTCGCAGAGCTTCGAGGCAGAGCTCCTTGCAATGCTGCAGTGGCATGGGCCGCTGAGATGCTTCCTGTGTGGGAGAACGGATCATCTGCGGAACAAATGTCCGCGGAACCCCCAGCGAGATACTCGCTTTAAGGGGCCAAGGGTGGGTAAAAAGCCCTTGCCCAAGACGTCGGGAAACGACGGCTCCCAGTAGGTGCGGGGAGCCCTACTGGGGAATCCCTCAGTGCTGTTAAGCCCCAGGGTAGGGGACGACAACACAAAGCCCCGAGGAAAAAGGTGCTTTCTAGCACCGAGTTGGTGTACCAGCCAGGTTTGCTGGTCGTCCTTGCGGACGTGAAAGGCTTTGGTAAGCCTTGGAGAGTCTTGATAGACTATGGAACGTCTGACAATTATGTCAGACGGGCTTCTGTTGAGACGAGTCGGCTGTATGCCGAGGCCCCAGAGGCACGTTCCCGTGACGTTGTCACGGTCCGTCTTGCGACGGGCGTACAGGTTTCTGTACCCAAGGTCTCGATTGACCTTAAGCTGAAGTTTGCAGACTTCGACAGCTTATAACGTTGCCTACTCCTGGATTTGGACTCGATGTATGACTTCATTCTGGGCATGAAGTGGCTGGAACGCCACGAGCCATGGATAGACTGGGAGTCTAAGTCCATTGGCTCAACGCACGCGCGATCGGTTGAAGCATTGGCGAGTCATGAACCCACCTTTGCTCGATCGCAAAAGCGATTCTGGCGTGAGATGCCAGAGATTGGTATGTCTGAGATGATCAGTCCCCATGAGGTCAAGGAAAAGTTCCTTGACGAGGGGATTCGGCGGTTGATCCACACGCCGAGATAGGCGAGACTGGTGAGTCGCCAGTGATAGAGGTGGATTCCTCTGAGGTTCGGCGCGAGGCGCTTCCTATAGAAGAGACACGAGGTTTGCCTCTTCTGCACGTCGGGGTTCCCGACCACGCCGTGTTCGTCGAAAAACTTTCGACTCCAGTGGTAGGGGTAGAGACCCCTGTGGTTAAGCGCGAGGCGCTTCCAAGCGGAGAGACCCGTAGTTCGTCTCTTTCGCACGTCGGAATTGATTCCGACTACGCCGTTGTAGGTGAGACCGGCGATTCATCGGTGGTAGAGGTAAAGACCTCTGTGGATAGGCGCGATGCGCTTCCAATAGATGGGGCAATTGACTCCCCCCATCTGGGTCCCGGGACGAGTCCCGAGACCAGTAGTCAGCAGTCCTATCAGATGCTGAACAGTGTGAAGGTGTTGTCACGGAAGGCGTAAGCCTTGAACGAATGCCTGGGGTAGTCGAACTGTTGTCGTTGGAGGAGATGTCCTTCAACGAATTTGAGACTGCTTTGAAAGCAGATGAGCTCGACGAAATCGTCGTGTTGCGTCCGGAAGGGGTGTTGAACTCCTCATCCACGATGGGCGAGTCAGTTTTGGTGCAAACCAAACAGGCATTGAATGCCCGAAGCGGTCTCAAGATCCTCGCGGATCCTGAGGACCCTTACCATTCCTTACTAAAGGAATTTGGAGATGTCGTTAGTGACAACCCGCTGATGGGTTACCACCGGATCGGGGAGTCCGACATAAAATCGATTTGGTTCCTGGAACCAAATACTGCGTCACTAGGCAGTGGCCTCTCCCCAAGGAGCAATGCGACGTCATCGACGCATTCTTCAAGGGGAAAGAAGAGGCAGGGATGGTACGGGAGAGCAAATCTCCCCATTCATCTCCTCGCTTATCCATAAGCCTAAAACGTCCTTGCGACCAGATAAATCAATGCCTAAAGCACCACTTTTTGTGTTCGTAAACTGAACGGAAAGTGGCGCATTGTTCATGCGTATAACAAGCTGAACACAGCTACTGTACCAATGCAAACTCCGATTCCTCGGAAGGATGTCCTCCAGAACAATATGGCGGGCTGTACTGTATACAGTGCCTTAGATCTGGTGGACGGGTATTATCAGGTGCTCATGCTAGCATCAGATATTCCGCTCACAGCGGTCAGAACGCCTAGTGGCATGCTGTGGGAGTGGATTGTTATGCCACAGGGGCTTTCGAATGCACCAGCGACTTTAATCGCTTGGTGACTCAACTCTTCCGCCCTCATAGAAAGTACGCTCAGACGTACTTCGACGATATATTCGTTCATAGTCGCGCGGAATGCGACTCGTCTGATGTTCAGACGAACCTAACACACCTTCGAGCTGTGCTCGAATGTATGCGAGAGCATAAGTTATATGCGAACGCATCCAAATGTATCTTTGGTGCTGAGGAAATTCCTTTCCTCGGATGCTTCATCGGTAAGGATGGAGTGCGGGCGGATCCCGCGAAGGTGAAAGCCATTGTGGAGTGGCCTTCGCCTGTAAATCTTATAGATTTACGGAGGTGGCTTGGATTAGCCAATTATCTCCCCAAATACAGCGAGAACTACGCTGAAATAGCGAAGACATTGACAGACCTTCTTAAGAAGGATGTTGACTGGTGTTGTGAAACCAAACACCAAAATGCTTTTGAAGCGGTTAAGGGGAGCTTGTTAAAATCTCCCGTTCTTGCTCTCCCAGACTCTGGGAAACCTTTTAGTGTCGTCTGCGACGCCTCCGATTTCGCAATTGGATGTGCTTTGTTACAAGCAGACGATGCAGGAAGGGAACAACTGATTGCGTTTGATTCGAAGCAGCTTAAAACTGCGGAACGGAACTATCCCGTTCATAATAAGGAGCTACTTGCTATGAAGTATGCCCTTGTCAAATTTAGGGTTCACTTACTCGGCTCTAAGCCGTTCGTGGTTTATACTGACCACGCGTCCTTACGGACGGCAAAAAAATTCGCCTCATCTCTCGCAACGTATGGTCCGTTGGATCTCCTTCTTTGCGGAGTACAACTTTGAGGTAAAGTATAAACCTGGCAAACAGAATGTGCTTGCAGACGCGTTGTCGCGTCGTCCCGATTACGAGCACGCTCACTCGACATTCATCACCTCGTCTGTGGTGGATCTCATACGCCAGGCTAATGGGAAATGCCCACAATGTACGGCGCTTATCAGCGCATTGGGTGACAAGGTACTTGGCTCGTCTGAGCTTACCCTGTCTAGTCGATCTAAAGCTCGTTTACACCGTTACAGGTACTGTGACGGTTTGCTATATTATAGAACGAGCGCGAGGACACACCGCGAGTGGTTGTTCCTCATGATGAGTAACTGAAGTATAGAGTCCCCTTTAGGCACATGACGCCCCTACCGGGGGTCATTTAGGTCGGGATAAGACCTACAGCGCTTTACGCGCTTTGTATTGGTGGCCCAATATGTATAAGTGGGTCGGTGCGTATATACGCACCTGTGAGACGTGTCAGAGGGTTAAACCCTCTGCAAGTTCAGCTGCGCCTTTGGAGAGATTATCGGTTTCAACAGAGTGTTGGAAATCCATTAGCATGGATTTTATCTTCGGTTTTCCGAAGGTTAAGGCCGGGAACACCGGCATATTGGTCTTTGTAGACCGTTTGAGCAAGATGGCTCACCTGGCGGCGGTTCCAGAGTCCATTGATGGACAAGGAACAGCGAAAGTGTTCCTAGACCGTGTATTTCGACAGCATGGTCTACCCGATTCCGTTGTGTCGGATCGGGATCCCCATTTTACGGGACAGTTCTGGGGAGCGTTGTTTAAGGTGCTGGGAACCAAGCTCCTCATGTCCACTGCGGATCATCCGCAGACGGACGGTCAGACGGAACGCTCTAATCGCGCTGTTGAGGATATTCTCCGGAGCTTATGTCGGGATTCTATAAAGAGTTGGAGTGAGATGCTTCCTATGGCCGAATTTGCTATAAACAATTCGGTCCATGCATCTACGGGGTTTACCCCGTTTTACGTGAACAGATTAGTGAATCCGAGGGTTCCGTTGACGCCACGTGTGTGTGGTCCAGGGCTTGAGGGGGGAGGATTCTCGGATTTCAGCACTGTATCTTTGCGAAAGCACATCGATAAGTTCTTATCGACCGCCTTAGTGTCTTACGGCACGTTTGCGATGCCATGGCGGAAAACCAAGACAAGCAAAAGGAACAGGCCGACCGCAAGGGTCGGCGTAAAAAAAGGGTGTACGAAGTAGGAGAAAGTGTTTTATTAAACGCTAAAAACCTTCCTACACATGCAGTTTCCAACGTGTTACGGAATAAACTGCGCCCGAGGTTTGTGGGCCTTTTAAGGTGCTAGCCCGAAAGGGCTTGACATACACCTTGGATATCCGGAAGGCGATGCGTACGCATCCTACTTTTTATGTGGGTATGCTTAAGCCATACCAGAACCCGGAGGAGTGTCCCCTCTTGGAGGAAGTTAAGAAGTCGGGTAGCCGAAAGGCACGACAGGTAGGAACATCGCCGACAGGGTCGAAATACGACCATGGAACTCTGCAACGCCAGACTCGAGAGAAGCAAGCCGCTTCTCGGTGCGTTCATTCGCACTCCCCTCGTCGCGGAGTCCCTCCTGGGCGTCCTGGATGCGACGACTGTGTCGATCACAGCGCTCGTGGAACTCACGTCGCAATTACGCGACCTCCTCCTCCAGTTCTCTATACGGAGGGTATTCCACATTACCTGATGGAGCGACGCCATCATCGGGGTGAGCCAATACCTGGTGAAGTGGAAAGGTTATCCACATTCTCAGAGCTCGTGGGAGTCCGATACTCCCCTACGGGAGGATTTCCGTGACGTCGTTGACGCTTTTGAGCGGGATAACCCCGCTGCGAGTCAACGACAAAAGGGGCGGAAGAAGCCCCTTCACTCTCAGTATCTGGGAGTTTTCCGGAGGCAGATGCAGAGTTTGCATTGCTCTCCGGCACCACACCGGGGGCAGGTAATTGCCCCAGCGCTTTGGCCTGAGCATACGCCAAGCTCAACGCCTTCTCTATCCGAACGTCGCGTTCGGAATAGCTGTTGTACAGCTCTTTAAATCTAGGGAGACGCTTCTCCCCTTCCGCCCAATCGCGGAATGACCGCTCTGCCTCCTTGACATCCTCGTCTTGCAGGAGGACGTAAGGAACCTCGTGGAGGGGCTCAACGACGGCACTCCGTGTCTGTTTCCCGAGGCACGCTCGGTATGATTTGACAGTGAACTGATTCGGTGTTAGAAGTCTTGCCCGGAGTTGTTTCCGGCGCGCGAGCTCACGCGGTAGTACAGCCGCAGGGCCGATGATATGGGAGGCTATCGCCGTTCGGCGTTGTCGGAGCGGTCAGCCTTTGGGGAGATATCCCCAAGGGCACCCGCTTCCAAGTTATCGGAATAGTTTCCATCCTCTTCTCGAGGGGAATGCTCAGCACCACTGAAGGTGCTCATGTTTAGCCAGAAGTTCTGGCAGTTGGAATTCTCCAACTATAATTGATTTATTGCGTAAGCAATAGTTTTGATGGGGGAGGATGTAACAGGGTTACATTTGGTTACGTTGGTGTACGTAAGTACACAACGGTTAATGTCAAGTATTGACCAGTCCGAAAGGTTTGGACCTATTGGTTATTTTAACCAATCAGGTCAGGAGCCCTTGGCGGAGGCGTGGCAGCCTGCCGCGTGTTGGTACACAGGTGTGTACATTACATTTTGGCTAGGTACGAATGGAGTA
This sequence comes from Peronosclerospora sorghi, assembly GCA_026184515.1. NCBI lineage: Eukaryota > Oomycota > Peronosporomycetes > Peronosporales > Peronosporaceae > Peronosclerospora > Peronosclerospora sorghi. Next base: position 6,571,219 of record CM047584.1, on the reverse strand, counting down.
AGTTCTACTTAGTATTACATATAGTTTACATTAGTTTAATTAATTTAGGCTAATTACATATTAAATATATATTAAGTTTACAAATAACACTAATCCAGCTAGACGCACGACCTCGACCGGTCGCGCGTGCTGTGAGTGTTTGTAGCCAAAAGGAATACCTCCTTTAGCTACTCCGTTTCTAAGGGAAGCCTTGTTTCAAGGCGTTAGTTAATTCTAACAAGTAAACCAAGGGAAATCTTGGCCTCGAGTAAGAAATAACTCTCTTACTAAGCCCTTTTACAAGGGCGTATCGGCTAAGTAGCGGCACATCGCCGCTTAAGGAAAGTCTTCTTCTGTGCGCTAGACGCACCGTGCGTATACGCACCGGCTACAACGGACGTCAAAATGGAACAATACCTCCCCATTCAACGTAAGGGACATGTTCTTTCCATCGTCGACTAGTATGCACCCCTTTCTCTTAGACACCAATGAGAAATAATGTTTCTTTCCAACTTAGGAGCGAAATAAACCTCCGTGAGCGTGCGATGGTCGAAGATGGGTCGTGGGTGCTCTTTAGACACACTCTTCCAACCTTCGTTACCATCACATAACCTACATCTGGGATTATTAAATACTCGTTAGTTCCACAGTCGTTTGCTTCATCCAAGAACCCTTCATCGGACACTAAGTGTCGGCTGACTCCACTGTCGACTATCCATTTTTCGCCCGTCGACAACCTATTTTGAGCGACGGTTTCAGCAAAGTATTTCTCCACCTTCGTGGAGGTCAGCACGTACTGCTATCCATTTCCGCTGAGACTCTTTCGCCCACCTCCTTTCCCTTTCTTGTGGCTTCTTTTTTGGGAAATCCCAACGCTTGTGTCCTTCTCCACCGCACACAAAGCATTTTAACTTGCATATCCCTTCATTTACGGCGTTTACTGAGATTATCGACGCACGTTTATCCTTGAAACTGTCTTCTTCGACCTCTTGCGCCCGTTCTATCAATTCTTGGGCGTAATTAATGTAATCCACCCTGTTCGGGTCATACCGAACCACCATAGCGAGTTTAAGGCTTGGTGCAGCGTATTTTACAAGGTTTTCGACTATCAGTCGCTCGCTGGAACTGCTCTCACGAGCTAGGGAGACCAAGTACAGAAAATGTTCGTTCCAGGTGCGCGTGGGATCCTTTTCCGCTGCAAACAGTGACGCGGCTGGTTGGTGCGATATATTCACCTTAAACGCACGCCACATTTTCTCCAGCACGTAATTTAAGTTCGGGGAGAACTGGCGCCAAGTGCCAATTTGTTCTCTGAAATATTGGCCGCCTGCTCCGTCAAAATATTCTCCAAGTTTTTTTGCCTTCAGACGTTCGGTCCATGTAAACCTGATGTCAGTTCGGCAATTTCCAGGGATTCTCTGAAGAGAAACGCCCATTGCTGGAATCTAGACCCAAGTCCAGGGTAAAACCCTACCCCTGTAAACTTCTGAATCGTCAACTTTGGTATCTTTGCACCAGGCTGATACGCAGCTTGATTTACGAACACATTTCCAGGGGGTGGGTTAATTTCATCCCCACCACCACAAATTGCTGGTCCTCAAAGGCGTGCATGCTACGCTTCCGCATGCTACATGTAGGGTCGCTCAATACCTTCTTCCCCGGCCAGGTCATTCATGGTCATCTGGCGACCAAACGGACCAAAAATTTTCAGGCTCTCCATCAAGGGACTATCCTTCTTACAACCGGCAAGCATTTCCTGGAGATAGGTGATGTACTGAACGCTTGAGAGCGCTCTTCTTCCATCACCTCAAGCCTCTTATTCATCTGACCCATCTAATTAAACAGTGCCTTTAAGACTGTGGCGGAGTCAAGTTCGAAATCGAATACATTTGTATCGACAACCGGACCACCACCATCGTGCTCAGCCTTCCAACTTACGGGGGGGGGGTACCCCGCGGACCTCCATTCGAAATCTGGTCCGATCGTCCGCTG
>CM047584.1:6543592-6569238 GCA_026184515.1 Peronosclerospora sorghi | reverse complement strand
TTACACACTCGGTGGATCGGGATCGCAGATCGATTTGATTCGGTCTTGAATATGAGACCGCGCTGGCTAAGTGTACCTAGGGCGGAACTCTTCACCCCAGGTACGTACAGACCAGAAACACTTCCGAAAGATAGATTCCAATAGGTCGATCGTCCAAACGATCTATACCTGACCAATACGAAATAATAGAGGGTAGACCAATCAACCGGTCTAGCCCCTGACCAATATGAGAGAAGACCAAAAGCGGTCTAAACTCCAACCAATGTTAAAATGAGCCAATATGTCCATGTGAAGACCCAATATGCCCGTGAACTCCACAAACGATATCTCCACGTAAACACCAATCCAGTGAATAGCACGTTCCAAACGTACTTGACTTAAAGTGTCGAGATCGCCAAATCGTACTCCCGTCGAGGGACTTCCGGTGGCCAAAGTGCGCGTGCGGCGCGTCCAGACCGGGTATAATAGGCGAGAGGGGATAATTCAACCCTCTGCCCCCAAACACTCCGCGGTGGGCGGAGGCGACTAATGTAAGTAAAAAGAAAACGGCGACCCCTTGCTGCGGTGTAGACTTGGGAAAACCGCAACCAAAAGACTCTTACTTGGAAAAACCGCAACTAACCAATAATACTACCTCCCTATGGTCCCTAATGTACCCACACAAAATTATGTAAAATACCCAAAGTCAGGTGACTCACCCAAGACCAGCGTTCTTGATACTCCTTGAATTTGATAGGCTAAAAAGCCCCCCCTCGTTTAGACCAATCCAAAATTCGACCAACTGCATTGACCAAAAGTGACCAAATTTGTGGTACACTTCACCACAAAATATCTGCTTGATCAACCTTTCCTTCTTCCATGTTAACGGAATGAGAAATTATCAATCACAAAAAGCACAAAATCGACAGCGATAACCCCTCGATAAACAGGGGACTTCTATCTGAATCTCCACGAGAAAATTCCAATCGAACCAGCCTAGAGCGTAACCTCCAATCAATCTAAGTCGTAAAATCTTAATGCCCCCGTGTCCCCTTGGGCTCATAACCTATGGGAAGTTGACACGAGTTGGGGGCGCGTGCGGGCAACTTGTTAAGCTCAAACCGGTCGGTGCTTGATGTCGCGCGTGCCCTTTACTCAGAGCGCCGGGGCTGAAATCTTTAGTGAAGATAGAAAGATAAAAGTGTATTAATATAATTAAAAATTTAGTCCTAAACTCTAATCACAAAATTAGTCCTAAACTCTAATCACAAAATTTAGTCCTAAACTCTAATCACAAAATTTAGTCCCAAATGTTTAATCACAAATTCCATGCATATAAAACACTTTAAACCACTGCGGTTTCGTCCTTTGAAAAGCTCTTCCAGCACAGCTTTTCCAAGAAAGAAAACCAGGATGAGCATTATAAACCTGAACGGCCATGTAAGGGACATTATGATCCTCTTCTCCGAAACTCTCCAAAATCTTATATTAGGGGGGTCAGATATAAGAAAAAAAAGTGTTTATTTCGTGAAATAAACACTCGCGATATGAACGTTTATTTCACATGATATACACACTTTGAAATGAACAGCTCTCGAGCTGCTCATATCCGAAATAAACGTTTATTTCGGGTCACTCAGATCGGCAGGGGCGCATATCAAATTTGATCTAAACCTGATATTTGATTGATATAAACGTTTATTTCGTTTGGGCTAAACTTTAAGTTTGCCCCGCCCTATTAGCTAATATTTTACTAATGACTATATGGACACAGTGAGATTATATGTTCGATAGAAGCAGCTGCCTAGTTCCCACTTGGGCTGGTTGACACCCCACCCCCTTCACAGTATGTAGGTTGTCCTTAGAGAGTATGGTTTTATGAAAAATGGATGTGAATCTACAGTAATATCTGGATATGATAAATTGCGGTATCACTCCTACATATGCGAATTGTATGCTACCATGGCTGTAGATTACACGGAGATGATTTGAATATTCCAATCTATATACGCGTCAGAGGGACCTCGCGTCTTCATGGTCTCCCCTCGCCCTCCACGTAGTTGGTTCTATCTCGTCGAGTGTCTACGTGACCCTTCACGGAGCGACTTTGCATTCGTACCGCATCAGTACATTTCAGCACCTCGCATGCTCTCTCAGACGTCTGAGCCGTCTGAGAGCACGCCCCTGAACTCTCGGTACTCGACCCCTCTCCACTTCTCCATTTGTTCTTGTGCTTGTACTGAATCAACTTCCTTCCAGTCCCGCTTATCATCGGCCCAAGCGTCTTCCGCATCAATCTAATGCCTTCTTTGCCCTCCACGTCGCCGCTTTGGGAGCTGCGGGCATCGCCTCGGCGTGGCTCACACTCTTCCCCATCTCTCCTCAAAGGCTCTACACCATGCAGATCGAGCTCTTTCACACAAGCCACGCTCATACCGTGTTTTTCTATCGACCGTGTCTCTATCTAGGTACCATACTCGGCGCAGCCATCTCGGGGTATTGTGGAGACCGGTTAGGGCGCGCGGGGACGCTCGAGCTCGCCGCCCTGCCGTTTCTGCTTGGCTCGGTACTCGTTGGCCTTGCGTATAGCGACGTTACGGTCTTACTCGGTCGCTATTTCCTCGGAGCTGCCGCTGGCATGATCAACGTCATTGTACCGATCTATTTGGCCGAAGTGAGTGCGGCGCATACTCGTGGACGGGTCGTCTGTATCCAACAATTTCTTTCAGCGCTTGGCGGCATGAGTTATGTCGCTCTAAGCGCACGCTTTGTGTCTTTATGTCGTGACTCTCTTGGCTTGAACGTCAGTGAGTGGAGACTCTTGGCATGGATTAGCACGTTCCCAGCTCTCGTCCTCGTAATCTTGACGCAAAAGCTACCAGATTCACCCACGTGGCTCCTGGCGCGACACGATGATCGCGACGCGTCGTTTCAAGTGCTCTATCAATTGTTTACGCGGGACGGACGTGTAGCCGAGCAGGAGACCAATGCGATCATTCATGCCCAAGTGCTCGCCAAAGCGACGACGCAACGACATCATGGTGCCTTCTTTCGTCCCGTGCTGCTGTGCGTTGGCCTCGTTACATTACGTGCAGTGAGTGGGTTCCTACTTGAGCCGATGATGACATCCACGTTGAGGCATAGATTGGATCGTTCGTTCCTTGTAACGATTTTTGGGGTCCCTGTGGAAGGAAGTGAAGACGATGTGCTTGGTGGGACTCTAACGGTCGCAGGAGCTGCCGCGACGGGGATTGTCGCCTGTTACTACCTTGTGGATACAAGAGGACGGCTCGTGGCGTTGCAATGTGGAGCGTATGCAGTGGCAATCGCGTGTGCGTTTCTACTCGTCTCGATCTCGAACGGAACGGGCGACACGGACGCGTTCCTGTGTGATTCCGGCTGGGCCGCGATTCTTTTCGCTAATGCGGGGCATCAAGTGGGTCTTGGAGTCGTGCCCGTGATCCTCGTGAGTGAACTCTTTGCCGTCAAGCAACGTCTCGGAGCGATAAGTCTTGTCATGATTTGGGAAGCGATTGTCCAGATGGGACTGACGCAGCTCCTCCCGCTCCTTCGAGATGCCATTTCGTGTCCTATGTCCTTGTTCCGTCTCGGTGCTGGTCTTGTCATGGCGTGTCACCTCTTGACCATTGTCCTCTCGTGGTGGTACATTCCAGAAACAAGTCAACGGAGTCTCCAAGACATTGAGGCGATTCTAAGTGGATGGCAACCGGCCACGCCGCGTCGAAGTACATCGTCACATGTTCGACTAGAGTATGGCAGTAATAGTACGGAGTGATGCAGGCAAAAAAAGCACAATTTTCGACGTGTATTCTTTCTCAACCAACTCAATAAATACGTTTCTAGCGACTTACGCGAGCAAACCTTCCTCGGTAAATGTCTTGGTCGAGTCTTCGACATGATACGTTGGTTCATGCTGATGCTCAAGCACAGGCAAGTGGTCGAGCTTGGCAACCACTTGGTCGTACGAACGACACCACCACGACTCGGTACGATACTTGAGTCGTCCATAGTAGCCTAAACTGCGTGGATCGTCGAGAAACGCATGCATATGGACGTGGTCAATGCTATTAAACGGCGGCACGTGGAATGAGTAGTGGACACGCTTCGTGTCCGTGTCGGGACGTATTCGGTCAAGCTCGTGGGGATCCACGTCGGCACCCTCTGCCATCACACCAGACTCGGAAGCATGAGTCATGACCGTCTTGGCGACGCAGTGCATTCGAACGAGCAAATCCCGATGCCTCTCTGCGAGTCGATTCACGTTCCGAATGTGTGCGCGTGGTACAATGAGCACGTGACTTGGTACAATCGGACGGAGGGGACGAAAGACAACCACGTGCTCGTCCTCATACACGAACGGTTCATCATTGTTGCGTACAATTTCGCAGAAGCGACAGCTTCGCACTTGTCCGTCCCGATAATAACAGACGCCCTTGCGTTTGAAAGCGGGAACTTGGAGTCGAGATGGTAGCGCGACGCTACATGAGGAAAATCGAGTTGCGCGCGCGTGGGTGTGGGTCTCCTCCATGGGGTCTGTGTGTTGTTGACTGCGCGACATATTACTCACTGAGTACCACGTGGATAGTCTAGACAGGAATTTGATTTATGACGAAGCCTGAGCTAGGCGGCCCCACTCCCTGAGAAGGGCAGGTGTCTTCTCGTAAAAGCCTGTGCTTGAAACTCAGGAGTTGTGTATACCACTGATATACACTTGCTCCCTTTTTAGTAAAGAAGATGGCGAGATCCGGTTTTGCGTCTCGTCCCTTGCATAATTGAGGACAGTTGAGCTGCCACATCCACATCACACTAAAGATGCTTGAGGATTTATTCTAAAAAAATAGTTGATACCCTACACCTTTGTTTATGCTACGAGATGACACATGTGGCTCACAGGGACGAGAACCGGCTCGCGTTACCTACTAATTAACAAACACTGGTTTCTATGCACTCCAACCCGAAAGTATTTGAATTTATTTTCTTCTATTCGACATCTTTAGTGACTATCTATAAAATTAAAAGCGTAGCCTCCTCATGGGTGCTCTCTCAGCCCTCCGCCAAACAAATGCCGCGAATCCCCTCACTGGCCAATAAGAGCACAGGAAAGGTATTACAGGTGTCCACAAACATTAGTGATTGGTTGGATTTTACCACGTTACCCTTACTGATTGGCTGTTTTTTTTCGTTGTTGTGATTGGCTGCATTTTGCTTTTTTCCCTTTTTTTGATTCGAGTTTGTACTTGGTTAGAAAATATAAAAGTTTTCCATGCCCCTCGGTACTACGGGTACCTACACTCTATCTACCACGTCTATATTATATTAATTAACGAGGTGGCGTGCGCAATCTCGTTTATACCGAGCCCTTACTGCCCTATATCAGCCTGTTCTAATAAATGCAATTCCGGTGTTCCCGTTGGTACAACGGGTCAACACCCAATTAGTATAATATAAAGTGCCCCAGATTAAATGAATTTTATACGCTGTCATCTGTATACTATTAATCGACATGCATGCCACGAGGGACTGCCATATCTATGCGTCCACTGACACGCATGTCTCTACTCACTCAACTTGTACGCATTGGCGCGGTGCTTGGGTACAAATTGGAACGTCTCAGGTACAGGACCGAGTAACCTCTCAGACAGCTTCACCCAATCCACGGCTTGATCACTAGCCATCAACGTTTCCAAGTCATTACGTCCGTAATACGGCGCTGGTCGATCATTGATCCTTTGAGGCAATGTCTCTAATAATCCAACAGGAATATAGCGACACAAAAAGGATTGCCACTCTAACAAGTACCGACGCGTTCGATTCACGCCTCGTTGGTCGGAACCCCAATGTTCCAGTCCAAAACGAACGAAGTCTTTCAGTAACTCGAAGCGCTCCGACGCGGAAATATCCCAATGCCGACGCTCTTTGATCTCAGTCGGCAGCCACGGTTTAATAAGCGCTCCTCGTGCGACCATACACGTCTCCAGCTTGCCATTTTCCAAATGTTTATGAAACTCCTCGTACGACAGCACGTCACCACCACCAATTAACGGCACCGTCGCTTCCTCGCCACTCGCGTAGCGTGCCTCACTACATTGAAAGATATAATCCCAGTCAGCGTTTTTGGTATACCGTTGTAATCGTGATCGACCATGAATTGTCATGGCGTCGAGCGATTGGGTACCCATGATTTGAAAATCTGGACCCACAACAGCTGCGTTCACATACGCTTTAGACGCACGCACTGACTGCAATTTTGCCATTAATTTATGCGCATTGGGTTGTTTCTCACTCCACCCTGTTCGAAGCTTGACTGTAAGACCAGGAGCATTCACACTACATCCGGTACGGACACGTGTACCTAGCTCCAGTCCAGTCAAAGCACCCGATACAAGCTCCAGTAAGCGAGGCGGACGGTTCATTAACGCTGACCCGGCGCCCGCGCGACAGACAATATCAATTGGACAGCCCATATTGATGTCCACAAAGTCCACGTCCGTCTCCCGCGCCAGCAATTCACACACACGCGCCATCTGATCACTAAACGAACCTGCGAGCTGGACACCAAACACATCTTCGCTCTTATGGCGTCGTAACAGCGCCCACTCTGACTGCTGCGCTTTCAGCAAGTTGGTGGCCATGGCCATCTCTCCACATGTAATATCCGCTCCCGTTTGCTTCATTAAGCGGCGAAACGGCAGGTTTCCTACCGTCGTCAGTGGCGCTATGTATATCTTCCGCTTGAAATCCACTGGTTTTCGTTCTGCTAGCAATGGACTTTGAGCAGGCGGATCTCTCGACGCAACGTCGTCTTTGTCCTCTCTCTGTTGGTCGTTTTGCAGCGGGTATTTGTCGATATTTGTCTTGACGGTTGTCTTTCTCTGTTGCTTGGAGTGGAAATTGTACGTATCTTTGCGTAGCTTCAGTCGCACATCGTGCGTCAGATCGTTCATTTCTTCGCTCGGCATCTCCACGTACTCTTTCCGCTGGATATTGCAATATTTTTCATCCACTTTCTCAATATGTGCCGTAGCAAATCGACACGCCAAGCCATAGCGACAGTACCCCACAGCATTAAACACTGGACATTGCTCACCCAAATCCTTTGCCTTGCGCTTCATATAGTCCATCGTGTCGTGGCTAAACTTACACTTGTCACCAAACGGACAGCTTTCTCCAGAAGCCACCAAGCGGCACAACATGTCCGCTGGATCTTGCTCGATATCAATCGGACGCTTCTTGAACGTTCCTTTCGGTTTCTTGTGGCCGGTAGTGCACCCATTCTTCACGTCCGTTGCATCCGCCGCGACTTGAGCTTTATCATCCGTGGATTGAGCAGCTTTGGGCTTCAGAAACCTAAGATTTATGGTGTGTGAAAAAGAGCGACAACAAGTGTCCAGATTAAAAGCTGTACGCACTCTCTCTTCATCGGAGCTTCACCGACACGAAGCTCACGGACTAGCGCTCCAGTTGAGCTGGAAATACCAGTAGTTGGAAGCTCCGAAGTCGCGAGAGATGACGTCGTCGACTGCATGTGGTGGATGACTGGAAGCGTGAATAGTACTAGAACCGGTAATACTCGTCGACTCGTGTATACTAGTAATACTACTAGCACCAGTATAAACTAATATTTTACCAATGTCTGTATAGTATGGTCTCAAAGCGTAAGCAGATGTTATGTAAACATAGACAAGATGCCCTTGTGAGCCGGGCAAAGATCACACCCGGATTAAGCTCGCTATTGAACATTGCTAACAGTTGCGTCATCCAGTAGAATTAACAGTTTGAACACAGATACTAATGAATTGTTCCATTGGAGGGATAGGTTAATTCATTTTGCTCCCCATCCTCACACCGAGATGTGCCCTGATTTCTTTGCATTTTTTTTGTGTATCAACGGAATATTTCATTGTCATCTAACTGTTGGACAATAATTTTCTTAGTAATTAAACGGTTTCCATCAAAAATTCACAGAAACCGACGTTTTTTTAATCAAAATTCACAGTACCCACGTTTTGGACCCGTCTCAAAGCCTGACGCACCTAAGATAACAAGTGCAAGGGTAGTGAAACTGCACTGCCGTAAAAAAAAAGTCTGGACAAACGCGGCCACAAACATGGAACGAAAACTATTACTTCCTATTGCTATGCTACCCCCCCCCCCAACCCCGCCACCCCCCCCCCCCCCCCCCGCTGTCTGGACAAACGTGAAAAGGTAAAATGTCGTCTGGCCGTGGCACGCCAGCAAAAGGTGGGGGCGAGAAGGGTTTGAGTGCCAGGTTTAAGGTTGAGCACTGTGACTGTAATGGGGTGCCATTACATAATTGATATTCAAGTTAGAATATCACAGTTTAATTTCAGACGCGTTGTCTGAAATTCAAATAATAGATTATAAGTTATTATAATCTACGAAGGAAAAGTCGATTCGGTATAAATACCGAATCATGCAGGTTAACTAATAGTACAGTTAGTTTAATACTTAATATTATTATATTAGTTAGGTAATTACTACACTATTAGCCGCTAACCACCCATTAAATAAACACTCTTAATTTTGCGTTCTAACAGATAAGTGAATATTTATATTTACTTTTGGTATAGGATTAGTTGTCATCAACTAATCCTACCCCTCTTGTATTGCCGCTTCCTCGCACAACACAGTGTAAGCCCGTAACAGGATCAGTCCTGTTACACCTGGTAGCACTTTGTGGTCCGTCTTAACGACCACAGTTCCGTTCCGCTAGTCAACTAGCGGAGCGAAGATTAAGAGCCGCTCGGCATCAAGTCGTGAGACATGACGCCTGCCGAGCGAGAGAGAACGCTGGAAGTGGTGACGAAACACTTCCCCCACTTCTCGTCGCGTAGTAAAGACGCGACAGTAGAAATGATTCGGTCCATGTGGACCGACATCATTACCTTCCTCCTGGGTAAGCCCCCGGAGGAAGCGATAGAGGTGGTGAATCGCTTTAGGCGAAACCACCTAGAAAAGCCAACACGGCCCGCGCAAGAGGCAGCGCGGACCGCATCTGCACCTGCAACGCATAGCGTTGAAGTGGTAAAGGCGCGAGTACCGCCCTTTACCAGTGAAGGGGGCGAGCCCCTTCGTAGATGGTTCGCAGAGGTGGAAGATGCCATCTCTGCGCAAAATATTGTTGACGAACGTCAACAGGCGTACTTCGCCACAACATGTCTGGGCGGCAGAGCCAGGGCATGGGCGATGAGTCGCAGAGGCACTGATGACTCTGCGTTCCTTACTTATAACAGGAATTAAAAGCTGAGCTAAAGCTCAACTTTGAAGCTCCAGAAATGGAGCTAAGTAGTCGGCAGGAGTTCATGGAACTCCGGCAAGGTAAGCTTGACCTTCAAGCTTACGCTCAGAAGACGCAATATTTGCTGTCAAATATTGTGTATGAGCCGGTACCCCCTGCTATGCAGGTCACTGGCTTCATGAAGGGACTCAATGATGGTCCCGTCAAACAGAGTCTCTACCGACACCCGCCAGAGACTCTAAGGGATGCCATTAATATGAGCATCCGTGAGGAGTTCAGCATGCGATCAGCGTCATTGCATGCTGGGTACAACCGAAGGGCTCAACAGCCCTTCGCTTTTGACATGCCGCAACAGCATGTCAACAAGCAGCAGTCGGGCAGACGAAGTTCACACTTCGTCTCAAGAAACAGCCACCCGCGCCAGAGCATGGGCGGTGGAGGTCCAGAGCCGATGGACCTATCGGTTGCGGTTGCTTCGAACTCAAAGCAACCGAAATTTAAGAATAACATTCGCTGCAATCGATACGCGAAAGTGGGGAATTTTGCCCATGAGTGTATGGCACCGCGTCCGGTGCCACGCAGTCAGCGGACGGAACCGTCCGCTGCACGGCGACACCAACAGGGACATCACCCTGTTGGTGCAAAAAACGTAGATCACCAGTAGGGGCGGGGCGCCCTACTGGGAATGTTATCCCACATGCCGACATAGGGCATGTGAGGGTAATAGCCCCAGACGGGACTATGTCCTGTCAAAAGGTGCAGGGTGATGATAATCCTCTTATCGCCCTGGAGGTTAAGCCGCACGGGAGCGATGTCCCCATGTGAGCTTTGTTTGACACAGTAGAGTCAAACAATTTCGTTAGAACTCAGAGTCTAACGCTGTTGAGCTTCGTGGAGGTATAAACCCCACGAAGTATGTTTTCAGTCCGGTTAGCAACAGGTGCAACCGTGACTATTCCAAATCGTGTGATTAAAACACGCTTCGAGTTGAATGAACTGTCATTCGAGGATGAATTGATCGTCCTCAATTTAGATGACAAGTTCGATGTGATACTTGGAACCCCATGGATGTCCAAGTTTAAACCTTCGATCGACTGGGTTAACCTATCGATCGACTGCGGCGGACCCACAGGATCTGATCACCCTGTGTGTAATCCGGCTGTATCAGAAGATACAACCATAGCATCAGACAGTCTGGTGGATAGCGATGGCACCACCAGGTCTGTTCTGACACGACCAGCGGAAGGTACCTCCGCTGGTGAGAGTCCAGAGGGACTACCACACGAACAGAAGAGTCGTTGCGTGTTGGAGAGAAACATTCCACGGGTAATAAAGACCACCATGAGAATGAAGTGATATCCACGGTGGGAAACACCCACCGTGAGAATGAAATAGTATCCACAGCGGGAAACACCCACTGTGCGACCGAAGGTTCCAACAAGACGAAAGAATTCCGTGTTGATGAGAGTGAACTCACGATCAAGTGCAATCGTGAGCACAACTCCGTGGTGGCCAGTGCCCACCACGTTGTATTAGCCATGCACACGGGTGATAAGACCACCGTGTCGCAGAACAGGCGGCCGATCAGACGAGCACATCTGATCACCAAGAAAATTCCATGGTAGGCAGTGGACACCATGATGATGAGTATTCGCACACGGTGAATCGTAATCACCGTGTAGCAGTCAGTCAGACGAGTGCGTCTGATTGCATGGACAGTTCCGTCGAGACGATCAAAGTCTTGACGAAAACGGAGACCGGATTAGCTACCCAGTCTCTGTTGATGGAACACCCTCCGAAAGAAGGTTCGGAGGTGATGGCTCTTTCAGCTCTAAGCTGGAAGAAGTTTATGAGAAACTTGCACGATGATCAGATCGAAAATATCTGTATTATCGTAGCGACAGATGATGTAGTGGATATTCGTGAACGAATATCCACATTACAAGTGGAAAACATTGGGAAAGAGGTTCCCAATGATCAAACCAAAGTTCAGCGCTTTGAAGCGCAGAGCTGGGAGTCTCTTAAAGCGAACTCCCCATTTTATGAGGTACTTCGGGAATACGCTGACGTATTACCAGAAGAAGTACCTAGCGAGATCCCTAAGGATAAGGGAACTCGTCATGAAATTGACCTCGTGCCATGCACGAAGTATTGTGTTACGCGGCAATGGCCGTTGGCGCGTGATCAGGTAAAAGCGATCGACGAGTTTTTCGAAGCTCGTCGTAAATTAGGCCAAGTGCGGGAGTCTACCTCACCGCACTCTACCCCCACCTTTTGTGTGAAAAAGTCCACAGGTGGGTGGAGAATCGTTCACGCTTACAACAAGCTGAACGCAGCGACGGTACCGACGCAGGTGCCGATACCGCGAAAAGATGTCATCATTGATGGCATGTGCGGGAGCACCATCTTTAGTGCTCTCGATCTAAGAGATGGATTTTATCAAATCCTAATGCGTGAGAAGGATATCCCTCTCACGGCGGTAAGCACCCCAAGCGGCATGCTTTGGGAGTGTCTTTTTATGCCGCAGGGGCTTCGAAATGGCCCTGCTACGTATAACAGATGCGTAACGCATCTATTACGCCCGATGCGAGAATTCGCACCGAGTTGTTTCGATGACGTGTTCATCCATAGTAAGGGTAAAATCGATAAAAGCGATGTAGATGTCCATAGGGAACATCTACGTCGAGTGTTAGAGCTTATGCGTAAGCATAAGCTCTATGCAAATCTAAAGAAGTGCACCTTTGGTGCACCTGAGATACCCGTTCTTGGATGCTTTGGGGCAAGCACGAGGTGCGTCCTGATCCAGAAAAGATCAGGGTGATCGTTGAATGGCCTACGCCAACAACGTTAAGGAACTTCGAAAGTTCCTTGGGTTGGCAACATATTTGCAAAAGTATTCGTGCAACTATGCTGGGTTAATACGACCTCTTTCTCATTTGCTTAAGAAAGATGTTGAATGGCATTGGGATACCCAATTCCAAGATGCTTTTGATGCAGTCAATCAAAGCTTGACTGAAGCTCCTGTCTTGACTATAGCCGATAACGAGCGTCCGTTCCACGTCGTTTGCGACGCGAGCGATTTCGCTATCGGCTGTGCTTTGATGCAGCGTGATCACGATGATCGTGATCGCGTAATCTGCTATCAATCGCGTCAGTTGCGTCCAGATGAGCGCAACTATCCAGTGCATGACAAGGAACTCCTTGCCATGAAGTATGCACTGGCCAAGTTTCGGATCTATCTCTTGGGGGATAGACCGTTTGTGGTTTACACGGACCATGCGTCGCTACGCACGGCCGTGAATTCAACACACATTTATCAAAGAATGTCTCGATGGCTGTCATTCTTTGCTGAATGCAACTTTACCGTTGAATAAAAACCCGGAAAGTTGAACGTGATAGCGGATGCGCTATCACGAAGGCCCGATTACGAGACGAAACCGTCCGTAACCGAAGGTGCCAGTGCAAACGCGATCCGTTGCGCTGCTTTGTCGTCGTCAATTATACAACAAGTACGCGAGGCGTACAAAACAGACAAGGAGACACGTCTGTTGATTGATTACTTAAGTAATCAATCAAGTGAGAAGCGCGACGAGCTCCCAGAGTTCCTCCGCGCTTGCGTGCATCGATATCGACTGCACGATGGTCTGCTGCTTTACAGCACAGACCAAAAAGATGAAAGTCGCATCGTCGTTCCAAACGACGATGATCCCAAACATCAAATTATGTTTGAGTATCATGATGCACCGATTTCGGGGCACCAAGGTCGAGAGAAGACATACGATTCTCTCGCACGTGACTTTTACTGGCAAAACCAGTACAAGTGGGTACGGAAATACGTACGCGCTTGCGAGATTTGCCAGCGCGTTAAGCCTGCGCAGTCTTCACAGGCTCCGCTGCAATCTCTGCCGGTTCGGACAGAGTGTTGGAAGTCCATTTCAATGGACTTCGTATTCGTCTTCCACCCGACAATAGTCGGAAGACCGGAATAGTGGTCTTTGTAGACCGTTTCAGTAAGATGGTACATCTTACTGCAGTATCAGCGAACGTAACCGCCGCTCAAACAGCGCGGATATTCGTTGATACGGTATTCCGTTTGCACGGAATGCCGGAAGACATTTTCTCGGATCGAGATCCGAGATTTACAGGACGTTTCTGGCAAGAAACGTTATCATTGTTTGGAACACAGTTGAAGATGTCAACTGCGGACCATCCGGAAACGGATGGGCAGACGGAACGGGTTAACCGCGTTCTCGGAGACATGTTGCGATCATACGCACATGTCTTTGAACAGTGGAAGGACTATCTGCCACTCACTGAATTTGCGATTAACAATTCGGTCCATGCTTCAACTAAACATACACCGTTCTACGTGAATGCCTTAAGGCATCCACGAACCCCAGCTATACTTGGCGGTACGCCAAATCTAAGTGGGGGAGGGACCCGCTCAAATTTTGAGCGAGTCAATGCGCAAGTTGCAACTGCAACTTGTGAACAAAACGATGGCCCTTCTACTGAAAGTACAGTAGAAGCGGAAGCAGCTTCAAATGAAACTGAAGCTGCATATGATGAATATGTGTCTGCAGCAATGGCTGCAGACAATGAGGACAACGCACCTACTGCTGATAAAGCAGTAGATGAATTCGTATTACAGCGCCAAGCTGTAATACGCTATATAAAAGATGAACTTGCCTCTGCTTTTGATAAGCAGAAGCAAAATGCAGACAAGCAAGGAAGGAAGAACAAAAACT
This sequence comes from Peronosclerospora sorghi, assembly GCA_026184515.1. Classification (NCBI taxonomy): domain Eukaryota; phylum Oomycota; class Peronosporomycetes; order Peronosporales; family Peronosporaceae; genus Peronosclerospora; species Peronosclerospora sorghi. The sequence continues at coordinate 6,555,231 of CM047584.1, read as the reverse complement.
CCTTTCGGAAAGGCGAATTGGTATTACTAAGTACTACTAATTTTCCTATACATGCAATAAGCAACTTCCCTACACGGAAGTTGCTTCCTAAGTACATTGGACCTTTCAAGGTCCAAGAGATTCGGGGGAATGCCTGTACTTTAGACATTCCCACAGCAATGAGGCTCCACCCAACATTCTATGTTGGGCGGATCAAGCCGTATCATTCGTCTTCGTCTTACGACGAGACACAGAACCACGGAAGATACCGTGCTTCTCCAAGTCTCCCAAGAGATACTTGTAATCGGCTTCCAGCCGTTGATGAGCAGAGCGGAGAGTCATTACCTCCGCCTTCGACTGCTCAAGATCAGCCTTGTGCCGATCGAGCTCTTCCTTACAGCGGGAAAGCTCGATGTACAGAAGATCATTCTTCTGCTGAAGGGCAGTGTGCGCCCCGAAGATGTAGCGGATATCTTCGCGAAGAGACCGATATGTATTCACAGAGTGAGACATATCGCTGCTCAAGGAGGAATAACCCTACTCGTGCTTGCGGAGCGAAGAACCATGCTCCGCAACAACAACGGCGACGAAATTCTCAACCTCCGCCGCCCCTGATCGATAATCAGGGGAATAAGCGATACATCCTCGAGCGCTTGATCTCGAAGCGCTCGGTCCCTTCGAAGAAGGGGCAGCGTACCGAGTACTTAGTACGCTGGCTGGGTTACCCCCCAAGAGTTCTACTCTTGGGAGCCGATTGAGGTTCTGAGGGCCGACGCCCCAGACCTTTTAACTGAGTTTGAGAAGGAGTCTCAAACTCATAGTGCGAAGTAGCATCATCACTAGGTGTTGATGCATTTAGGGCATCGATTAAGCCCTGAATTTCGGCGGGTACGGAAAAAACACCGTACCCCCGCAACTCTTCATCTGACAGACGAGGAGCGCCCTGCGGACACCGCGGGCAAACGAGGTGAGAAGGGACACCATAGTTCAACACTTCTGTGATGCAAGCAAAATGGATGTATTCCATTTTGCCTGTTCGCGAGTGCTTTAAAAAGCGCTCGCGCATTACGTGAACTTTGTTCACGTAATCATCTGGGATTTTGTTGTAGTTGTCAACAAAAGAATTCCAACTCTGAGTCAGGGCGTCTTTATCGTCCCTGTTCCTCCTTGACCCTTTCCGGCTCGAATAATATCGAACCTGGAAAAAAAGGTCAATAAAGTACAGACGTCTATCGTCTGTACTTCGATCGAATCGACGTGACTGGATGTCTTCGCAGTCATCCAGCACGTTGATATCGAACAACGCATATTGGCAGTCCCGCTTACGGTGACCGCCACTGTTGGGGACAATAGCCCATCCAGGGTTCCAAAACCCCACTTTGTACGGAACATGTGGTTCTGTACGATGATACGCTTCAGAAGCGGCAGGCGCCGCTTCTATTCGAGCTCTTTTAGCAGGCGGTGCTCCTGCTTCAACACCACGCGCCGGGGTTAAACCACCCCGACGTGGAGACGTACTTGGTCCAGGTGGGGCTCTGCATTCCCGCAACCACCTGCGATAATCATTGTCGCTGTCATAGCTGACAGCGCCACCAGAGTCATCATCGCTGTTAGGCGATGAGCACCTAGCAAGTTTCGACTCGCTAGATCCTTTCGTGGGGACAGCTGTGCCCCGATCACTTTGTTCGGAGTCAGAACTGTCTCCGAACATGGAAGAACACTTCCTGGCAACACACCATTCGGGGGTTGTCATCGTGCGAGATGTTGCATTAGCAGCATCTCCCTGTTTCTTGCCAGATGCCGCCTTAGCAGCATCTGTGGTCTAAGACGGTACGTCTTCCGACATTTGCGTAGTTGACGCTGCTAATGCAGCGTCACTGTTGTCACTCAACACCTCAGCACCTAGTGCTGAGGCGGAGGAAGAAGCTCCTTCGATGTTTTCAGCAGCGCTCTTTAGAACGCCGCAGTGTGCTTTGACCATCGAGTCGATGGTCAATCAGTTAATAAATGAGAACGACCAACAAGTGCCACCTATGATTGGCCAAAATAAGAATTATTATTGGCCAACCACCTTAAGTGGGGGGTGATGTAATGGGGTGCCATTACATAGTTGATATTCAAGTTAGAATATCACAGTTTAATTTCAGACGCGTTGTCTGAAATTCAAATAATAGATTATAAGTTATTATAATCTACGAAGGAAAAGTCGATTCGGTATAAATACCGAATCTTGCAGGTTAACTAATAGTACAGTTAGTTTAATACTTAATATTATTATATTAGTTAGGTAATTACTATACTATTAGCCGCTAACCACCCATTAAATAAACACTCTTAATTTTGCGTTCTAACAGATAAGTGAATATTTATATTTACTTTTGGTATAGGATTAGTTGTCATCAACTAATCCTACCCATTTGTATTGCGCGCTTCCTCGCACAACACAGTGTAAGCCCGTAACTGGATCAGTCCTGTTACAGTGACCATATGCTCAAGTGGCTGGTGGTTGAAATTAACTTCCGCCTCCTTCACGGCGCCGGTCAGAAGACAAAGATTGGCACCGCAAAAAAACAAAGCGGTCGTGTTACGCAGAAATGGCGCGTTATACAAAATCTCGCGCATCTGCCAAGTCTTCAACACGCAAGCATGCGCTCCTTGTATGAGGTGAAAATTTGTTTTTGGAAGCGTTCTGTAGCAACACACCACAAGCTCCTTTCACTTCCTCACGTCAATAATGCAGGCACCAGAACCGCTTAAAGTCGTATAAAGAAGAAAGAGGCTCGTTGAAGCAGACCGGCTGGGGTACTGAGACGGGACAACCACGCTTGAGGGATCTCTAGAAGAAAATTGAAAGTATTTCAGACGCATGGATGGGCCGAGATAATGTAGATCCGTCCGAAAAAAAAACCACTTGAAGTTGGTGGGATCGGTGGTGTCAAGGTTGTAGTGCGCGGCGACAAAGAGCCCAAATCTGTTGAAATTATTGGGGCTGAGGAAGAACCAAAGCTCTGTCCTACCGCCCCCCCTTTGACGCCACTGCGACTGGAACAACAGCTTGTGGTGGCACATTGAAGATTCCTTGCTGTCGAAAACGCTGAAAAGGGGGATCTCCCACAGCTGCTGATCTTGTGAAGTAGGCCCAGACTGTTTCGGGTGGCAATTTCTGATGACCCGCGACGACAGTTGCAAGAGCCCAACCCCTGAGCCCCTTCTCCCTCCTCTGGAGGACGCCATTGCCTCTACGAAGCCAGAAAAATCCAAGAAGAAGGCGGCTGTGATGCCACTGTGGTGGAGCGGCTAATCAAAGTTTTTGAGGCTTGATCAGGCGGTACCACGGCGCCCGGACTGATGACTAACGAAGGGGGTCCTCCGGTTGTCCTTGACTGCTTGTGTTTCTGCTCACTTTTTGTACCCGAAGGCTTGGGCGTGGGTCTCTCTCCAGGTGGAGGGGATGTAAACACGACAATTCTTTGATGCAAGAGTAGGAAAACTTGTAACGAAACGTCCTATGTGCTTATCAGGCGCGATCAGGTACAATCAAGCTTGAATCAGGTGTGATCAGGTTCGATCAGCAGAGATCAGGCTTGATAAGGCTTAATCAGGAGCTAAAAGTCGTTGATAAACAGAGATCAGGCTTGATCAGGCTTGATCAGGGACTAAACGACGTTGTAGTAGTGATCCGGCTTGATCAGACTTGATCAGGCGCTAGTTGGCGCTAGTTGCGAGCAAATGAGCGCGGGTTGCAAGTTGCAGAGTGTTGATCAGGTGTTGATCGGCGAAGGGGGTACTTGATCAAGCAGCGAAAGTCTTCACTGCCTGATCGCGGAGACTCTGGAGTCTTAAGCAGCTAAAGGAACACCCAAATATATGTATTCCTAGCCTATACTTTACGAGGGAAGGGAATTTCACTAAATCCACCTAGAGTTCCCGTGGGGCGCTTACAGCAGCCGAACTCTAGGGGCCAAACGTGAACCAAACGGGGAAGAGGTGAGAGCACTGCTATATCACGTTCCCGAGACCAAAAAAACTTTACAAGAAGAACCGCTGACACAGCGGGCAGAGTTGCGGGCGAGTTCTCACACTACGCCTATCGGTGGGCCAAAAACGCACTCAGTGCTTCCGCCCGGGACGTAGTGGTATTTACGAAGAAGGGAGGCCCTAAGTTGCCGTCCCTGTAAACGATCTGCTCGATTGTACGCAAAAGGAGAACTTTATAATTGCTTAAAGCCTTAGATTTACCATTTCCCTAATTTCAGCCAATCAGAACCATCCATTCCAGCGTCCTCCGTCCACCTGTCGACCTGATTCCTCCGTCGTTCGTCGGTGTTCGTCGGTGTTCGTCGGTGTTCGTTGAGTACCTGTACGTAATCGTCCCATCTTCCCATGCCCCGCCTATGTCCTGTCTATGTGCATCACGGTTGTACACGCAACTGTATACACCGTGGCACACACAATCGTATATAATTACGTACCCAATTTGTGCCCGCAACCAGACCCCTAATTAGGCCCTTAATTAGGCCTAATTATAGCACGCTTTACCACACCACTCCGCAGGACAAAAAGGTTCGTACAGGCGGTAAAGATAAGGAGCCCACGAGCTTGGAGGGTAGTTTTTCCAAGCGGCATAAGACCTGGATAAAGCTCTTAGCCAATAAGGAAACAAGCGACCGTGATGCGCGCGATCCTGAGCTGCATTTGGAGCAGCAGAGGATTGCTGCGGAGCTTAAAAAGGCCAAGACCCAGGCAGTTGTGCAGATGGCCCTTTCGGGAAAAACTACAGAAGTGTCGTGAAGAAACTTAAAATTCGGTGTTTCCACTCAAATTACAGCACAAGAAGGCAATAAATATATCCTTCCTCCTTAAACTTCCCAGGTTCTTAGTATTAACGTCCGAACTAAATTGTCACCAAACACTTTGTAACACATTTCCCAAAGAGTCTCAAGCTGCTCCCAACTCGAGTTGCCCCAGATAACTTTTTCTCGTTTCACTTAGAGCTCACTTAACGACCTTCTTATATTAAACTTGGTTTCACTAAAGGACGGTAAGGTAGGATTGCTGTAAGATCGAAAACGACTGTTAGGCTAAGGGTTAATTTAGAATCTATTAAGTGCTATTAAGTATTACCAAATCTTATATCCAATTCAAACACTTTTTCACCTACTACTTCTCGGTTACTTCAGTGCTGGATTCAATACTCGATAGATACTTCTTAGCCGACCGGAACATCTTATACACTTTCGATACATGAACTATGTCCGTATTTTACATAACTTAAAAGTCACTTCACCACAACCGCCCCTTGCGTAACTTCAGCGTAGACGAGCAAAAGGCACGCACACAACAACTTCTTAATTCCATTTCATATACGCACGCGACATCGTCAGTCATAGTTGTTGCAAAAGACGGGACGTCACTCTCCTTGCATACATGTATCATCTTATTACAAGTGCTTTCTTGCTCAAACACATAGCAGCCACTATGAAGAGATAACTCGCGCTCTACTGAGACTCACCAAAGATCTTGAAGGGTATTCTTCCAAGAAACCTAGCGTAAGTGACCGAAACATCGACACAATAGCAATATCATCCTCACGACCTTGACTGGAATCGGTAGTAGCTACTTTAATGTCCATAAAATCCTCGTGCACAAGCATTTCATTCATCAGGACGGCATGTATTTTATCCAATAAATACATAATAACCGCCATCTTGATAACGTTTCTATGTTTGTATTCTTGACGGTCGCAATTCTTAATACATTCCTGAGAGCTACTACATACAACTCGGTTTCCCGTGATTCTCCTTGTCCTAGAAGGGTAACGATCATTTGATTTGGTCCAATCGATAACTTCCACACTATTTAAATTCATCGCATACAAATAATCCCGTGATTTAGCTGCCTTATTCGAATAGTACAAGGATAGAATACTTGCACTAGTCTTGTAATCTTAGGATGGCTCCTGAATTCTGCAGTCATGGTGATCCCAGGAAATGCAGGTATTAACTTTCGGACAGCGCGAAAATGTTCTATGGAGTGTAACAATTTCCACGTAATTTTGTGACGACGAGCACCACCATGAAACCGATGTCTCAATCTTTCATCTATGGGAGATTATGCAAAAAGATGATAAGGATCACTACTGATACGAGAACCTCCACCCATGGTCTCATAGCCTGCAATAATAGTACTTCCGCTGTTTGGGGACCTTCATCATTAATAATGGCAAACACCGTTTGGAAATCTTGCCGCCCTAATTGCGCCAACGCAGCAACAATTACGCGTGCTTGTTCCATTGTATCCTTCTCCTTCAATTTTAATCTTGGAGGGATTTCCTTTCGGCTCACATAACTTTACAATGAACGCCGCTTTCGCTGCAATATTTCCGAGAGAAACCTCCGTTGATATATTTCAGCATCTGGCAACAAAATGGTGACTTTTATCTCACCCAAGCGAACTATTTCCTGATCCTTTATCTGATTTGAATCCATCAAACTTTTTAGATCTTCATCACTAGCTGCATTAGTTTCTGAAGCGATAGCAATCCGATAATGCGGGAATACTGATAATAATGTTAACACAATAGCCGTAATCATAGAGTTCTTACCACATCCATATGGACCACGAGCTAAAACAATCCCTTTCGTCTCCAAGGCTGCCCGTATCACTTTCATCTGGTCTGTATCGAACATGTGTTGAGATTCCTTTTACATACGTGTCTATTCCGCCTCAGCCATCACTGATGCAGCCCTCATATACTCAACAGTCTCTCTTCTAATCATAAATTGTAATAATTTTGACGGCGGATCTCTAGTTAATTTATCCACCATGCCGAATCTTCTGACATAATTTATAATATTGGTCATGGGTAAATCCAAAACTTGTAGATGTTATTATGTATATCTCTTCCACTAGTGGTGGTAAGAATGCCGTATCGGAATCCGATGGAACACACTATTCCCCAATCTAAAACTTCAGCTTATTGTACCGTAGGATACACAGTTTTCCATAATCCCATCTCCGTAAGCCTTCGGTGTCCGTGGTTATGTGTTCGCTCACGACATTTCCAGTTATATGATGATATATCACTCCTCTCATTAATGGCATGAAATGGTCGCTACCGCGGTCATTATCGTAGATATTCCATCGTTTGGCTAAACACTGCCCAGTTCCGTACGACGAAACATGAAGCTCAATGGTTGATACACAGGCCACTTTAATAGTGGGATTTTGCGCATTTATCCCAAGCAGTACCACCGGTAAGAACCCGAAAAGTCCCACTATTTAAATGGTCTTTTTGGGGGTATACCCAACTTCGCCGCAGTTTCTGCTTCCCATTTCTCTCCACCAACCGCTGCGGTTTCTCTCTTCTGAAAGCCGACGCGGGACCCCCTTTCGATGCCCAAGAAAGGCCTGAAAACTCCGTTTCAACGTGGCCACGAGGCCCAGTTCGGCTTGTTCGCCACTGAGCGCGACGAGGCGACAAGCGCCGTGCGTGCGTTCACGTGCCAGTTTTGCTGGAGTTCGGACGGGAGGCGAAACCCCGCGCCAAGCTGAAGCTGAAGTCGCACTCACAGTCTTTTACAGCTCCGTTTCGTGTTGATGTGTACAATCGACACCATGAGAATGCACACCCTGAGAGATGGGCCGAGTTCCAACAGCTCAGTACAGATGAAAAGTCCAATTATTTCGAGAACGCTATTAATCATGCCAGCACGCTGTTAGCCCACTTCGACAGTCACGGATCTCTGACTCTGACATTCAACCGAGATATTGTAGACAAAGTGATTGGTGACCTACTGTTTGATGTAGATGACGAGTCGATCCACTTCACTCATGAACGGGCTCTGTTCGTGTTTAAATTGCACGAAGAAGCGCTACCGGAAGACAACGCTGATGTGTATTCTGTCAAGATCGAGTCTGTTCTCCGGTTCAAAATGATATCGGGATTCGTTTCGAAGGTAGCGTCGTTCCGAAGTGCGTCGAAATTCGTTGACGTTGCGCGGGAAGTGACAAATCTCAGTTACTTGCAAGGCTGCAGTGAAGGCGTCTGTGCTACATATATCCGAATCATCTGTGCTGCCAGCCTCCAAGATATTCATGATATCCTTCGTCGCTGCTGGGCGTATTCCATTGCGCTTGATGTTGGGCACGCACAAGGAACTTCGTATATGGATGTCCGAATTCGCTTTGGCGCAAGCGCCGGAATGCTGGTCAACGTCCACGTAATTGCTCTGCCGTTACACACGAAAAAAACTACCGAAACGCAGTTCAATACCACGTCCAAGGCGCTTGATGCGATCGATTCCTCGGGGCTTAGCATGATCGTCTCCATCGGTACGGACGGCGAGCGAACCATGACTGGCCGACTTTCGGGAGTGCAAACTCGGTTCGAGCAGGCAGAAACGTTCCCTTTGGTGCGCGTTTGGTTCGGTCTCCACCAGGTCGACCTGGTCGCCCAGAAGGAGTACATCTTTCTTGCTGATGATACGTTCGTGAAGACTCTGACTGGTTTAATCGCGTACCTTCGCAGGAAGCAAAACCTCACAGCGGAGATGAAGACGACTTGTCCCAAGTTCGTGAGTAGTCGCTGGTTTTCGATGAAACGGGTCACAGAATGGCTTATCAAGCATCGAGTGCGCGTTTCAGAATATCTCGAAGGGAAGAAACCAGCGTGCAATCCTCCCGTCGGCTGGTGGATAATATTATTGTGCCTAGATTCCGTCGCGACTGTTCTAGCTAGAACGTGTTCGCTCCTGCAAGGACTGAGCACTCTGCTAAGTCAGAAACAAGCGGATTTCACGTAATTATGCGGTGCCCTATCTGATATGTGCCTGGTCAAAGGTCCTTTATCGGAGGAAGATATTGCTGAGGCCGATTTGGCTGTTCCACACGTCCGTCATGAAGAGTACATGGTGGCCTATGCTGACGCTCTGATCTTTATTCGCGATCAAGGCCTCTTTGTTATTGATTCACGGGAGGCTCTCCCAGAGCCCGATGTTGCAAACATAGTGAATTCTATTGCCAATCTGTTCACGGGTTTGTACTCTGGCATCAAGGGGTCTTGGCTGTTCGGGACTCTGAGAATATTGGCTCTTTGGCGCCATTAACGCCAGACCTGCCTCATTCTCTGATCAAAATACGTACAGCTGTGCTGAGCGAGATTCTTCGCCAGTATACGCAACGACTTCAGCGGGCCGGCTGGACACAGGTTAAGATCGACCAGGTCGAACAGGACCTTCGAGACCTACTTTCTGCTTACCGAGGGGAGCCTGGTTTTAAAAATACATTAGAAATAACTGTTCGGACGCGAATACGGGATTCAACGACGTCTGGGCGCTGTGCCAAGGCAGGTTCGACTATTTACGAGAGTTTTTAGGCGTTATGGCTACCATGTTCCCAAACACCGCATCCGTGGAGGCAGATTTCTCCCTGATTTGATACGAGAAAGACGAGTACCGCAAATCGCTGACCGAATTCTCATTGGAAGGGATACTGCATGCAAAGCAGCTCGACACTTTGCGCGCCTTACTAAGCAAGAAATAATACATTGAGCCGTATTTTCTGACATTCCCACCCAGTCCCTCATAAGAGGGAGTTTGGTCCCACTATTAGCTTAATAGTGGGAAAAGTGGGAAATCCCACTATTAAAGTGGCCTGTTGATACAACATCTTTTGTATACCAATCGTATTGATATGGTTTGGCAACACAAAATGCTTCTAAATGTGTTATCAAACACATAGTAAGAAGGTCGTCATTTACCGACGTAAATTTATCCATGTACACTTCCGAGACTTGATATATAGCCAATTTCTGCATTCTCCTTGATAGTTCAACTGTGGTATAGTCACATCATACTTCAGACTACACAAGTCATCTCTACAAGGTCCTTAACCACCACCCTAGCACTCACGAAGGAAAACCACTGAAGACTCTGGATCTCTTAACAGTAACGTAACAACGAACAATACGTTCCTTTCATCTTCTGGAGTGATCGATCTAATTTGCCTTCTTCCACCAGGTTCTCCGTGTAAGTTCAAAGACTTGTTTTCACTAATAATAGTTTCTGGGTCAATAGTTATTTTCTCGACCTCCTGACACCATCCTATTTCAACATCCGTCATGCGTGTTATAACTTGTCTTGCAGTTGACCCTGGCTTACATCAACTGCGCCACAATAACTATCGACGTTCTACTGGTACCAGACCATTATCAAACGTGTACTTTCGATACTCTTTTGGTTTAGTCGAGTTCGAAATCAAACACCGAAGTGTCCTCAACCCGACCACCATCGTGCCCAGCCGACCAACTTATGGGGGGGGTACCGCGAACCTTCGCCTGCATGCCGATCGGGTGACCGATTCGCACTGCAGGACGCCTGGTCCGATTTTTCTTCAGAGATCTCACCTTGTGTACCCATTGGTTTGGGTGGCAACACACTCGGTGGACCGTCGCGCAATATGAATCTCGGTGGGTATCAGTATGGAATGTACCACTTCTGAGGCAACTTGCGTTAAGGGCAGAAAGTCGCCCTCGACACGTCAATGTGTCCAACGAAATATAATCCAAACAATCCGATCGGTAAATGGATGCGGAAATCGTCGCTCCAAATACAACTGAAAACTTGGGGAAGACCGCGCGTATCAGTGTGGGGACCCAGCCAGTAATTTGGGGTGGACAGCGTGATGCGATGTGTAAGCCCAACCAATAATCTGGGGCGGATCGCGTGATGCGATGCATAGACCCAGCCAATACAGTGATAAAAAAACACGTTCCAAACGTGTGCGACTTGAGTGTGAGTGTCGTTAAAAGATACGCTTCCCGTTGTGGGACTTCCGGTGGACCTAGTGCGTCTGTTACGCGTCCCGGCCGGGAAAGTTGAGCTAGAGGGGACCGTGTTAGCCCTCTTCTCCCAATGAGTCCGTGGTAGGAGGGGGCGACTTATGCGTACCAAAGAAAAACGAACACTATATTTAATATCCAATTAAAAACCTAATATGTAAACTACATGCAAAATCGTGTGACTCACCTAAATCTGCGTACTTAACACTCCAGACACACGACTGACCCAAAATCCTCCCCCTTTTCAGCCAACCCGATCGCTCCAACTTGATCAACGGTATACCAGTTGAATTCGTCACATTATACTTACTGGAACCAACTAACTTGGTTTGGCCCGGGATCGAACCCAGGACCTTCCGGTTTCGTAGTGAGCAGTGAACCACTCGACCACGGTCGGATTATCAACGGTATACCGGTACATTCTAGTCAAAAATATTCACCTTCACTTCACCTCATTAATTCAACGCGGATATAATTTATGCTCCTGGTAGGCGTTTCATTGGCCAATTTCCTGCGTTGGCTGTTTTGGCCGGGACTGAGCTGGCCGAACATGACTTAGCCGGCCCTGCTGTATCCTATTTTCTATGGAAATGATTTGAAGAAACAGCCAGTAGAATATATTTGGTTGAAAAGTTTCGCCCAAATTTCAATTTTAATCCAATCATACTCGGAACCTCCATATTCCGTTCGGTCTTAAACTGGCCGGCACTGGTAGTATTTGATTGGTCGAAAATATTTACCCAAAAATCCAATATCACTCCAATCATACTCTGATCCTCCATATTCTATTCGGTCTTGAAGTGGCCGGCACTGGTAGCAT
>CM047584.1:6524497-6543582 GCA_026184515.1 Peronosclerospora sorghi | reverse complement strand
GTCTTGAAGTGGCCGGCACTGGTAGCATTTGATTGGTCGAAAATCTTCACCCAAAAATCCAATATCACTCCAATCATACTTGGACCATCAATATTCCGTCCGGTCTTGAACTGGCAAGCACTGATATGGCTGGCACTGATCTAGCCAGCACTGGTAGAATTTGATTGGTCGAAAATATTCACCAAAAATCCAATATCACTCCAATACCCGACATTCCATACTCACTCTATCACAAATAGCTCGCACGTTCCTATGAAACACACATAGGCGCCGACTTCCAGGACAATTGCCGCATGTGATCCCACTATGTAGGCACTCCTCCGACCCCTGTATGTCAATCTCCCTTTCTCCCTCTCTATACATCCCCTTCTCAGTGTAACAAATTGCTCACTCTCTTGCGTCGTCAAACTTTTAGGTCAATTTGACACTCTGGGCCTTTCTCATGTCGTATGCTCTGCTTCTTTTGTGTTTCTCATGACTGCCATAGAGGTTTTGCACCTTTATCACCTCAATTGGCATCTCTTTGTATAGCCGCCATTGACACTCGGGTTTATTTGCCCCATGGATTGTTTTCCTTTCGTGACATCTCGTGACTCTCCATACAGGTTTTTCACCTGTGGAACCTCATTGGCCATCTCTTCGTACGGTTGTCTTTGACGCACAGGTTTGTTTTATAATAGATGTACAGGTTTTGCACCCTTAGGACCTTGATAGGTATCTCTTCGTACGATCTCCCTCTTTTCGTGCGTTTTCTTCGTGTTATCTTATGCTGGGCGTACATGTTTTGCATCTTTGGGACCTTAAAGGTATCCCTTCGTACGCTTTTATTCACCACACGAATTTCACACCTCATTGCTAATTCATGGAGAACTTATAGGCTCGCTTTCCATATTACTCAATTATAGTTAATCATATTGCGCCATTCAAAAATAAATTGCAACGTAATTTATCCACATGTTCAAACAAACTTCTAGTTTTTGCTTAAACATGTATCTTTGTTTTGTATTCTGCTTTCTTTTTGTTATTCCACCTAATGCAACCAACTCGGGTCCGAATTCTACGCATCCCAACCAACATGGGTCCGTGATAGGGATGTACTACATCTTATGGGGTCTTTTTCTTACTGTTTCTTGTGCTTTCTGTCCTTCACTCCCTTCATCTCTGTGAGTCTTCTACACACCCTCAACTCTGTCATCTTCTGTTGTCTGGGCTGCGTAGTGCCGATTATTCCAAGCCTGCTGTGCGTTAAACTCATAAAGCAATACGGTACAGGAAAGGTTATCCTCTGGCTCCCACGTAATCACATCGGTATCTTTCCACTTGACGTAATACGCCTTCGTCCGACGTCTGTTACTTGTCCGTTGATTAATTCGGCAATCCACCATACGCTCCACCTCCCATTAATCATCTCGACCAGGTTCTGTTAGAAAGCGTAAATGAGGGCCACGTGGTAGAATAGGAACTAAATGTATTAGGAGCCAAGTTCTCTTACCTCTCTCTAGCTTTTTCATCATATACAGGGCCACCGGGCGACCCTTCGGGATGAAACCCCCGCCCGGGCCACTTCGAATATAGGATGCACGTGAAACGGATAAAACATATCCGGTTTCTAACACGCCCTCCTCGAATCCGAACGCTTCGATCCTCACTCCATTGTCGATAACCCCATCATCTTGCACAGAGTCTCTAGTCGCGCCTTGTCCAACGGCTTGGTGACTGCGTCCGCTGGATTCTCCTCACCTTTGACCTTCACAATCTCGATCAGTCCATGCTAGACCTGGTCGAGAACGTAGTGCCATCGCAACTCGATGTGCCGAGTGCGTCTCGAGTACGTAGGGTTCGTTTCCATGACGAGAGCAGCACTGTTGTCGATGTTGATCACCGGTCGGATATTTGATCCAGGCATGATCTCAGACAGAATGCGGCTTGAGCCATCGCCTCCAGCTCGCCTCGCAGGCCACCACGTATTCGTCCTCAGCAGAAGACTGGGAAACAATGGGTTGGCGTCGTACATCCACTAGACCGCTCCACCCGCGATGGTGAACACGAAGCCGCTCGTGCTCTTCCTGGTCTCACTGTCACTGCCCCAGTCACTATCGCAATATCCCACGAGATTAACTACATCCTCCTTGTAGCCTATGTAATCGTTCTTGCACCAAATCCCGTGCGTGCTGGTACCAGCCAGGTACCGGAAGACTCTCTTTAGACCCAACGTGCTTCACCGTCGGTCGCGAGACGAATCGACTTAGCTGGCCGAGCGCGTAGGCAAGATCTGGCCTGGTGCTTGTTAATAGGTACATCAGCATACCCAGCACCACGGTAACCGAAAATAGTGTCTAAAGCCTCGTCCATATCACTGGGTCTAAGTCGTGCATTCGTCTCCGTTGGGTTTCCACACTTCTTTGCACCGTAATAACCAAACTTGTGCAGAATCTCTCGAGCATACTTCTGCTGGCAAATAAACACACCGTGATCGTTCTGAACAACCTCCACACCGAGATATTCCTTCATTAAGCCTTGATCCTTTAGACCATATTCGCGATCGAGATCCGCAAAGAGTTCACACTTGAACTGCTCATCGTTCGTCGTGCATACAACGTCGTCGACGTACACGAGCAAATACATGATCATCTCACCGTCGAAAAGGTAGTATAGGCAGGGTTCGGTAGCGCATCTCACAAATCCACGTTCAAGCAGCCATCCGTTAATTTCATTGTTCCATTCTCTTCCGGATTGTCGGAGGCCATACAGTGCCTTCTTCACAGCGTAGACATGCCCGGGTTCACTGCATGGGAATCCCTCGATGGATTTGATGTATTGCTCGATATCCAGAGTCGTATTTAAATAGGCTGTGTTGATGTCGCCGCCGTACAGACGGAGTCTTTTCTTCACCGAAATCCCGACTAAGTCGCGGAACGACGACATCCTCTCCACCGGAGAGAATGTCTCCTTAAAGTCAATACCTGGTCTCTGCCAGTTACCGAGGGCGACGAGACGCGCCTTGAACATGATTATGTACCCGTGGGCGTCCGTTTTCAGCGCATACACCCATGTCGTTCCGACAGTTCGTGATCCTTTGGGCATCATCTTTGCGTAAATTTTTACGAGAACACCTTTGTCTTTTAACGCGTCCATCTCCAGTCATTCTGCTTGTCGCCAGAAATAAGCATAATTGGAACGCATAGCTGCACGTCGGTTCTTTGGGATCCTAAGACTCTTATCGTTGATCGCCTTGCCATTCTTTCCGATAATTCGTGTAGCCATATTAGCAAGTCGAACAAAGTCATCATATCTCGTCGGGGCACGTATCTTTGACCATTCACGAAGTCCCGTACGAAGAACCTTCGTGTCGATACCAACTCTGTTCCTCTCCAATTCGGATGAGGTTTCGCTGCGAGCGACGCGCTTACGCAGTCCTGGTGGAGCACCACAGTCTCAAGATATTGTGACGAGCCGGAGTCGCTGCTGCATGATGCTAACTCGCCCGCGTCCTCTGCAGTTGCTACGGCCTCGCACCGCTCGTCAGCTCGTTCTGTAGGTGCTGCTTCTGTTGTCTCTTCGCGCTGGTCGTCATCTCGTTCTGTTGGTGCTGCTTCTGTTGTCTCTTGCCCCCCCCCTCGGCCGAACCATCGACCGATAAGACCGAGCGGTCAACACGACCATCATCTCCCACATATTCGCTCTCAGATCCATAGTGAGAAGACACGGATACGTCGTCATCTTCCTTGCCACTAGCGTTCTCATTTTCACTTGGACTGTGGTCATCCTCGACGCCATGCTCGTCCTCCGCACTGTCGTTGACCTTGTTCTCGTCGCCTGGGTCAAGGACGACTGTGTTGACCTCAAATAGAACAGATGCAGTGACGCCGTCCTTGTCCTCCTTGTCATCCTCAGCCGTGCTCATATAGTCATCTTGGCTGGGGGCCTTTGTGACCGTTGAAACCGCTTCATCAACATTCTCGGGTGGCTCGCTTGATAGATGCAGCCACTCGCCGACGCCACGATCGGCAGGATCAACATTGTGACGATCACCATACGTGATATCCTCACGTACGCGAGCTTCAGCAACGAACTTCACCGTGTTCTCGCAGGGAATGTACACAAGACAGCCAACTGTTTCCTCTCGATATACAAGTAGGAAAGCAATCACAGCATTTGGATCATTCTTGTACTTGTCCGGTGACACTGGAACTTGCATATACACGAGGCACCAAAATGGCCTGATGTGGTGTATGTCCGGGACCACACCGAACATTCGCTGATACGGGATCCCCTCGATTGCCTTGCAACAGGTACGATTCTGTCGTAAAGCGTGCTATAATTAGGCCTAAATTAAGGGCCTAATTATAGCTCGGATTACGGACAAAAATCTGGTACGTAATTGTATACGATTGTGTGTGCCACGGTGTATACAGTTGCGTGTACTACCGTGGTGCACATAGACAGTACATAGACGGGGCATGGGAAGATGGGCCGATCACGTACAGGTACCCAGCGAACACCGACGAACACCGACGAACGACGGAGGAATCAGGTGGACTGGTGGACGGAGGACGCTGGAATGGGCGGTTCTGATTGGATGAAATTAGGAAAATGGTAGATCCAAGGCTTTAAGTGATAATAAAGTTCTCCTTTTGCGTTCGATCTAGCAGATCGTTTCAGGTACGGCACCTTTGCGCCTCCCTTATTAATATACACCTCTACGTCCCGGGCGGGAGCACTTTGTGCGTTTTTGGCCCACCGGCAGACGTAGAGTGTTGAGAACTCACTCCGCAACTCCGCCCGCTGTGTCAGCGGTTCTTCTATAAAGTTTTTTGGTCTTGAGAGTGTAATTAAGCAGTGCTATCACCTCTCCACGTTTGGTTCAAGCTTGGCCCCTAGAGTTCGGCTGCTGTAAGCTCCCCACGGGAACTCTAGGTGGATTAAGTGAAATTTACCCCCCCCCTCGTAGGTCTAGGCTAGGAATACATATATTTGGGTGTTCCTTTAGCTGTTTAAGACTCCAAAGGATCCGTGATCGGGAAGTGAAGACTTCCGCTTCCTGATCAAGTACCCCCTTCGCCTATCAACACCTGATCGAAACTCTGCAGCTCGTGACCCGCGATCAACAACTCGCAGATCGCACCAACTTGTACCTGAGCGACTTTTAGCACTTGATGAAGCCTGATAAAGTCTGATCATAGATGATCAACTACTTTTAGTGCCTGATCAAACCCGATAAAGTCTGATCACAGCTGATCAACTACTTTTAGTGCCTGATCAAGCCCGATCAAGTACGATCACAGCTGATCAACTACTTTTAGCGCCTGATCAAGCCTGATCACGACTGACCAACGACTCTTAGTGCCTGCCCAAGCCTGATCACTGCTGATCAAGCCTGATCACACCGGATTAGAGCTTGATTGTACTTGATCACGCCTGATCGGCACATAGGTCAACTCGTTACAAGTTCCCCAATCTTGCATCAAGGAATTGCCGTGTTTACATCCTCGCCACCTGGAGAGAGACCCACGCCTAAGCCGTCGGGTACACAAGTTGAGCAGAAACACAAGCAGTAAAGGACAACTGGAGGACCCCCTTCGTTAGTCGGCAGTCCGGGCGCCGTGGTACCGCCTGATCAAGCGTCAAAAACTTTGATCAGTCGCTCCACCACAATTCTAAATGTACACGGAGTTCAGCAACGCGTAGATCCAGAACGACTTGGAAGATCCTGCTGAGTACATGCCAGACTTCATCATGGCCACGAGAGTATGGTGTGTGCGTTCACACGCGTATAGGTGTGAGCTTTTTGGTCCCACTTTCACATGCTCGATGACACGCGCCGCGTACCATGCAGCCATTTCCTTGTTCACAAATTCACTGCCCTTGTCCGTGAGGTTCTGGAGGACTGGGAACCGCGTGTTCTCGGCCATCTGAAACTCACGCTGTACGATCTTCTTGATGCCGCGACCAGCCTGTCGCTCTGCCCATACCACGTATTGTTGAATGTGCTTACTCACTGTTGCAGCAGACTTGTCCTTCAGTAGTTGCAGCCTCACGTAACGATTCCACGCATCCATCAAAACGAGAACCGCCGTGTAATCCGTTCCATTGTTCTTTGGAGAAAACAATAGGTCTGCGTAGATCAGTTGGTTGGGTCCCGTCACTCACGATCGATTTTCTTCTGTCGCCGTTTGAGTTTCTGTTTTCCAACGTGATATGCATCACAAGCCTTTCGATCACGTCGGCTGAGCATCATTACTTTCACCAAGGCCTTGTACACCATCAACTTCAGATACGGGTGGTTTGTGTGAAGCAGGCGCTTGTGCCAATCATCCATAGTCGCAACGCCATTGGTCACTGTGTAGTTGGCAATGATACGGCCACCATGGCCTGGTGGAGACGCATGGTCCGCGCCTTCAGCCTTGAACATCCAAATACCCTGCACCACCACAGCACGGATCGCTTCCTGGACGCGCATCCTCACGATGAATGTGCATGTTTCTCGCTCAAAAAAAATCTGGAATCCCTGTTCGATAGCCTGTTGCATGGAAAACAGCCCGTGGTCGGCATTCTCGACGTAGAGCACGTCGTCCACGAACAATTAGATCTCCTTTTCACCCACTTGTGTGACAATTCTAACCGTACCGATGCCCGATGCCTTCGCGAGAATTTTCCTTGAAACTCCGTACACACTTGCATCGACACTATCCGGGTCAATATCTTCCATGTGGACAAAGAGGCTCTTGTCCCCAACAATGTGACTGTTTGACCCAGTGTCAAACACCACCAAGACGTCCCGGCCGTGATCTCCACTGCAATGTCTTGATATTCCGCGGCGTCGCTCACCGGCCGCCGCCGTGGAGACGACTCGACTGCCACGCCAGTAGCAACCCCAGGCTCATCTTCAACGATCACGGTCGCTCCTGAGTCACCATCCTGATGATCGCGCCGCATTCCGTCGTTGCACGTGAAGTTGGCGCGATGTTGACGCCTCCCTCCACTTCCATTACCATTGCCTTTGTCCTTTTCCGGACAATAGGCCCGCAGGTGCCCAGGCTTTTTGCACTTGTAGAAAATCTTTTAGGTCGTCTGACCATCATTCTGCTGGCCATATTCGGCATTTCCGCGGTGGCCTCGACCAACGCCACCATTACCTTGCTGCTGTTGCCCGAGACCACCGTTATTCCCACCACCACGTCGGCCGTTCCCCCCGGACATGTTTCCGCTGGCGTTGTGGCCACCGTTCCTTGGTCGTTTCGATTGTCGCTCAGCGGCTTGCTCGATAAGAGTCCACAGGCCCTCAGGTTGCAATTGACGATCATTTCCTCCGTACTTAGTGACTCCTCGGAGTTTTTTCAAATTCATACAGATGTGGGAGCCCATTGAGCAACATCTACTTCATGATGATGTCGTTGACAATGTAGTTGTAGCTTGCCAGTTCGGTACGTAGTCGGAAAATCTTAGTCAAGTACGCTTCGACATCCTCCGTGGTCACACACCTTAAGGATCGCATCTCATCCGTCTTCTTCACGATTATGCTTTCTCGGATAGTCGGATCCGAGCGCTTCTCGTAGATCTCGCACGTCCTAGCCCACATGACCGATCCAGACTCGAGATGGTCGACCTGCTGGAACTTGTCCGTCGGTAATGTCGTCCCGATCAATCGCATGATCGTAAACTGCCTTCTGTCTAAGGCAAGCCTGCCCTCCTCGCTGATGAGTTCCTCACGTGTGAGCTTCTGAAGAGCAATATCATCCAGGCCGTGCTCGCGCATGACATGACTGTGAGCATGGTCCACTTGTATTTACGGAAGTCCTTGCCATCCCGGTTAGCGAGCAGACCTTCGATCTTGATCTCTCTCGCCTCCTTGTACTCGTCGATCAGCCGCTTCTCGCGAGCGCTCATCGTCTGGCGTGGTTGGTGGCTGTGCGTCGGTGTCGTTGGAGGCGACGGCGACGGCGGTAACGGGACGTTCGACATCTTCACGACACTTTTGATCTCGTAACCCTGTTAGAAAGCGTGAATGAAGGCCACGTGGTAGAATAGGAACTAAATGTATTAGGAGTCAAGTTATCTTACCTCTCTCTAGCTCCTTCATCATATACAGGGCCACCGGGCGACCCTTCGGGATGAAACCCCCGCCCGGTCCACTTCGAATATAGGATGCACGTGGAACGGATAAAACATATCCGTTTTCTAACAGGATCATACCATGAATCTTCTGGAAGTAGCGCCTCATACAATTACAAAGTGCCCTAAATCTGAAGCTTTTCCCGAGACCGTCTCGTCTTATTGATATACGGCTTCAACCTAGCAACATGCACGAGAGGGAATATCGAATTTCAGCGGTCGGTATCACTAACCGATACACCATGTCGGAAGGTCCCGGGTTCGATCCCGGGACAAAACCAAGCTGGTTTGTTTCAGAAAAGTATAATGTGACGAATTTAACCACTTCATTTACCCGTTCACCAACCACATACTGTTCATGCCACAAATGTGCTAACTTTCTTACCAACCCTGGCTTAACCAAATCGTGATAAAGCCAAACTAATTCTCCAGACGGTAAGCAGTTTTAATGGTCGACCATACTTTTGACTCGACTGCTTCGTTATGGCGTTGGGATCTTTCTTTCATCACTTGTTCTTGTATAATAGCAGCCTGCGCTTGAGCTCTCATGTGCCTTGTATTTACGGCTAATCTCCACTCCAATGCGTCTTTCTCTGTGATAGATTGATCCTTATGTGGTACCTACCATGCCTTCCAGTGTGGTCCTGGGATCCCAACCATGTACCAAATAAAACGGAGTTTGATAATGTTGAAGATCCACCGAAGTATTCAATGCAAACTCCAATGTAGCTACATATTCATCCCAATCTCTCTGCTCAGGATCCGTTATGTAACACTTTATTGCCTTGATCACTGTCTGAACCGATCTTTCTTGTTTACCGTTGGCTTGCGGTCGATATGCTAACGTAGGCCTTTGCTTCTGCTTTAGCATTCGATTAAATCACCTGAAAACTGAACCCATAAACCTTGGATCTCTATCATGTCTCAGCATTTCTTGTGCTCCAAACCTCTTGTAAACCCCCACCATACAAGCCTCTGCCACATCTTGTGCTGTGGTGGTGCTCATTGAAATCAGGATCACATATCCAGAAAACAAAAATATGAGCCACAATAACGCCTCATTTTTCCCATCGTAGTCTGGGGTAGGGGCAATGCAAAATTCATAGCTAAGATCGGAAACGGTCTTGATGCCACAATATTTACGCTAGTGCTCCCCTGGTATCTTGGCTGTCCTTTTGCGGTGGAACAATCCTCACAAGCTGCAACATTGTTTTCAATATGGGCATGCATCTCTCTCCAAAACTATTTGGATATCAACCGAGAATAAACGTTTCCAACTCCTTGATGTGCCCCACTACCGATTTTCACATGATAAGCATGTCCTCCTGCAATATGGTTTTTACCACCAATCGCCACACATATTCTCTTGTATTATTTCGAGCATTTGAGACGTAATACAGAACACCTTTACTATCCAGCACATAAGTGATCGCATGTCGAGCTATCTTTTTCCATTCGCTGGCGGAATTTTATCTTGTCATCATCTCCTCCCAGATACGCCATAACCTTGCTACACCACTCGTCACGTGTATGGGCTATTGCCATTCGCTCAACTCTGATGGATTGCGCATTTTCGTATGGATCCTCTTCTTCCCCATTCTGACTTTCTTCAGATCCAACAGTATTACCTTCCACAGAGTATGAGTCACCGTTTATGTCTGCCCCTTGTTCAATGTTCACACTTCTCCTGCGCTGATGCTGTCCGTTATTTAGCTTCCCCATGCTCCGAGTGATTACAAATACTTGCGGCGACGAATATTCATCATTCTCCCAGACATCTCTTCCTTCGTGACAACTTGATACTCGTCAATTGAATTACCGCCATACTCGCAGGGTACTTCTTCGGGTGTTTTTGGGGTACTTTCAGTCCTATCCTTCTCTTGAACTTCATCTGCAGTGGCGTATATCAACTCTGGTAAACAATTCAACATTTTCAGATCTGCTTTTATTTGAGCACTAATAATCTTTCCTGCCTGTTGTTCTTTTATGGCCCGCTGTGTCAAGAAATCGGCTGCTTGATTATACTTACGCGCTACATGTACCAAATTGACTGCTTCGAACTTCTCTACCAGGGAACGCACTATGCCTAACCAGACCAATAATGATGCATGATTGCAGCGTAAATCTCCATTAACTTTTCCAGTAACCAGTCTAGAATCCACACACACACAATCGACTTCTTCACGTTATGGTCTTGCGCTAGTTGTAACACATGGATTAATCCGTGATACTCGATTTCATTCTCGGTAAGGTTATCTTGAATTCTATATTCCGCTGCTACTACAACCCAAGTTGGTAGTTCCCATACGATCATACCAAAAGCTACTTTCGGATCATTCTTTATCTCACCATCAAATGGTGAAACATATCCAGTACTATGGCGATGTAAACTAGGAGTTGATTTAATGATCGGCACATCTTTCAATGGTTTAGCGGAACAATATCTTCTAACACTTCATCCATCTTCTCCGCAAGAACTATAAACGTGGCTAATAACGCGGGTAAAACCACAGCCTCATGATCCATTCGTATCATTTCCAACGACCATGGAGACAACATTACTTCCCACTGAATTCCTCTGCCCGTTAGACTTTTCGATGTGAGCAGCCATCATCGTAGAGTATCTTGCATAAACCGTTATATGTTGTCCGAACAAAATGTGACTGACATTATGTAACGTCTTGAGCAACGCCAGCACCTCTTGTTCCGCCCTGTATACATCGTCTCAGCGTATTTAAACACCTTACTGACGTAACACACTGGATGTAGTACTCCATCATACTCTTGACACACTGTTGCTCCAAACGCCCATGGATTGGTGTATAAAAATATACTCAATGGTTTCGATCGCTTGACAATGGTACATTCACCAGACGATCCTTTAGCAACGAAAAAGAGTTCTCAGCGTGATTCAATTGGGTACCATCTCTTAGTTGTAGCTCTGTTAACTCATAAAGTGATGCTGCTAGCGTCGCGAAATTATCAATAAACCGTAAATAGTATATCAACTACCGGTGAATCTTTGAACTCCTCTAATGTCGATGGAAACGCCATTTTGAAAATAGACTCAAGATTTCCTGGGGAAGCCTTAATTCCTTCTTCGGATATGCGATGTCTTAGAAACTCCACATTGTGCTTACCAATAGCACTCTTTGGCAAGCTTATAGTAATTTGCCAATACTTAAATGACTCCAGAAAATTCCTAAGCACGACGCACAAAGTTTCCCAGCTGTTATCACCAAAGGTTATATCATCAATGTATGATCGCCTACCAATGATAGTGTGCTCATCATTCATCACCACTTGACCGTTATGAAACATATCTTGAGTGATGGATATGTCTGTCTCCAACACATGTGCCTCTTCATTATCAGCGTCCATGACTTGCTTGTTGTCCAGAAATTTACACATCACTCCCATCTACTGCGACCGCCTTACCATTGTCTACAAATATACGCTGATATATCTGAGGTGCATTTTTAAGACCTTGAGGCATCCGTAGCCATTCGAAATAACCTAAAGGACAAATAAAAGCCGTGATCAACCGAGCCCTCTTTGTCATAGGTATAGACCAACACCCGCTCGCATTATCCAGTGAACACAACCACTTCACCTCTTCGAAGTTGTCCAACAATCGTCAATCAAAGGCATGGCATACAAAATCAGTCTCGCTTTTTCATTCAAGACTCGATAAGCAATGCACAACCGTATGTCCGTTTTATTCTTCTTGAGTACTATGACGATCGGTGATGCCCAAACAGACTCTGAGTACCAAATTAGCCCTGCTTGTAATAAACCTCGTGTAAATTCATATAACTTCGGCAGCAGTGTAGGCGGTACTTTTCGTGCTCTCTGTGAAATAGGTGCATTATCTCAAACATCCACAACGCAAACTACACCTTTAGGGCTGGCGGTGGTAATGCATTACCAGAACTTATGAAACCATCGGTATACTCATACAATAAAGCACGTATATTATCTTCTTGTTCTTTAGTAGTAACCCCTGGCTCTCCTATGTCTGCGGTAGCCATTTAAGGTGGCTCTATTGGACCTTTTTCCACTTCCAGAATAAGAACTAGCTGTTCTTCCATAGCTTCAGCCGACATTTCAACTCCTTCATGCAGGTATACCTCGCTCCAATTTCGTTTGATCTACTTCATCGTGTCTATGGCATCCATTACGTAAACAGCGGGGGGTTTATCTCCAACCGTCCTTAATGCATGTACGTTAGTCCAGTTAATCGGCATACCAGTACTCCCCATCACTTGTTTATACACTTGTAGATACTCTTCCGTAGTCAAATTCTCTCGTGTCATCAATGGCAATGGTTTTCCCTGGGAATTGGACAACTTTGATCCTGCATGTTCAGAATTACACCCGCTTTGACCAAAAAGTCTGTACCCAGTATTTTTAACGTATCTGTGTCAATACTGGCGACCCACATCTCACAAGTGAATACCGCTGACGAGCCTATGCTAACCTTGACTGTAGCAACACCTACTGCACCATTGGTGCTGTCCGTCACACCACAAAAGCTAGTTGGAGTGTCGAACATCCGAACTGCTACTTGTAACTTCCGCGTCACATTGGTATGCAAAACCGATATGTTTGTGCCAGAGTCTAGCAGTAATGGCAGTTCCAAATCATCAATGGATCCATTTACGTAAACTTGAGTTGCATGATGTTTCACCTCCATCGACTGCTGCCATCCTTTTCTCTCTCCCACATTTATGTCCACCTGAGTGACACATGCTAAAGTCTCCGTTGCTCATCCACTTATCATCAACTCATCTTGTTTTGTTATCCTCACCAGAAGTAGCTTGTTTTTTCATTTTTTTTCTTGAGTTTTTTTATCTTCTTGGTCCTCGTCCAAAGTGAGTGATCCATCCATACAACATGTAGTATTTTGTTGGTTTTCTTGTTCATGCAGGGTGACAGCGACGGCATTTCAACTTTACTTGACAATGCTCCCCCCTTTTCTCTCGACAGTGGTTGCAATGTACTGTGAGGTTAGGCTTTTAACTGCTCCGCCACCTGAGCCTTATTCAGCTCTCCCGAATTCAATTTAGTGCGCATTTATGCTATTTCTTCAATAAACTTACGGCAATACTTCACATCATGCCCAAAGTTATCGTAATGTTCATATTTCACCAATTTCCAGCAGTTACTCTTTTCATGCCTCCTCCGACTAAAGTGTTCACATATCACATCACTGTCGATATTCGTGTTTGTCGTAGCCCGCGCGCTTCTATCCTCGTAATCCGGTCGTGCCCGCAGTACTGCATGTACCTCCCCACCTATCATATGCACGCTAGGTTTCGGGTCCTCATACATAACGTCAGCATTCTTACGTGCAGCCGCCTTCTTTCCAGGTCTCATGAGACGTGCTTCATGTTTAGTCAGCACCCTTTCTAGCTCATTAATAGTCGAAAAGGTGATATGATGGTACAGCATCTGTATGGTGCGATCATGAATAGTGTCAAAGAACTGTTGAATATGTTCTTCCAATAGTGAGGTGTTATACACATCTCTAAAATCCATTCCCGCTCGCAACGCTGCTGCATTTAATTGATACAAACAGGTGGTGGACAGATCATCGTGCTTCTGCGTCAATTTCGAATACATAACCCTAGGCTACACTTTATCCACGCAAAACTTTTTTTGGAAAAGACCTATCACCGAACTCCAATCATACTTTACCGAGTCTGCTAGTTGCTCATACCACCATAAAGCCGTGCTCGTCAAACTATCAACTAACATTCCCAAGCGTTGATTATCATCCCAATGTGAAATATTTGCAATATGCGAGAACCGAGTAACCCATGCTCGTGCACTTCCAGCATCCTGCCGATTTCCGTCAAAAGTCTTTATCTCTGTATTCTGGATAATTGCAGTAACTGATTGACGTGAGGGCGCCCATGCGTTAGCACTTCCATCGGGAAAACCATACCCTGAAGTACCATGCTGTGACCGTGACTGAGTAGCCGGTATACGATACGGTACACTAGTCGCTCCTCTCATGGTGTTAGGCGTGCTACTAGCTGACAGAGCCGCGGTTATCTTGGTCAAATCTTCCAAACTCAAGTGCCCATCTTGCATCATCTTAACTAAATTGGCTACCAATGGATCTTGTTTGGGCGAAACCGGTTGAGGCGTAACCATAACTTCATCTTCATATGGAGAAAACTCCAGTTTCTTTTTTTTCTTAGTACCCCTTTTTGGCCGCCATGGTGAAGTATCAACAAACTACTCTCTTTCAATGAGTTCTAAAATACCCGGTGGATTTGATTCCTTAACCGGTGTGTGAGTAGTATCTGCTATTATATAATAAGTGGGGCTGATACTTGTAGTCTCTTCCCGATACTCCCTGAGTGATGTCTCCCACTGATTTTCTGCTAATAATAGGGATACCATTAACCCAATATCTCCTGCAGTCCGTTCCAAATTAAAACCACATGCGCTCTCAAAATCTTCACGTATGATGATCTCATACCCACATTTTGGAAATAACACTTCCAACGCCTCAACAGAGTCTGGTAAGTATCCAAACGTACTGAGATACTCTCTCACTCTAAAGTTGGGTGCAGCCTGCTTTACTTTGCATATTTCAAATAGTGAGAACCAACTACCTGAATCGCCCGGTAATTTGAGCACCTGTTGCTGATACTGTGCCATCTTTGCACAGGCCTCTGAAAATGTGTATGTCCGACTGGTATCATCTTGAGAGTACTCTAATGTAAAATAGAGTTCTTGGGCCTTTCCGTTTTGACACCAAAGCCATTGTGTAAGGTGAACTTTAATGTCGACGTTAGTCGCGGGTCTCGGCAGCAGTTGTCGTGAAAGAACTTAAATTTTTAGTTTTTCCGCTCAAATTACAACACAAGAAGGTAATAAATCTACCCTTCTTGCTTAACTTCCCAGGTTCTTAATACTGACGTCCGAACCACAAAGTTTACCAAACACGTTAAGGACAAACTTCCCAAGCTTCTCAGGCTGCTCCCAACTCTAGTGA
The DNA here is from genome assembly GCA_026184515.1 of Peronosclerospora sorghi. Taxonomy (NCBI): domain Eukaryota; phylum Oomycota; class Peronosporomycetes; order Peronosporales; family Peronosporaceae; genus Peronosclerospora; species Peronosclerospora sorghi. The sequence continues at coordinate 6,528,458 of CM047584.1, read as the reverse complement.
CCTCAGATAACGTTTGGTTTTCCCACCTAGCCGCTCACTCAAAGATCTTCTTGTTTTAGACTTGTTTTTAGTATAGGAACGGTGAAGAAGGATTGCTGGAAGGTTTCAAGACTGTTGTGGTTCAAGGGAAATTCGAATCTATTAGGGGTATTCAAAATGAGCTTTACCACCAAATTTGACCCTCGGGTTTAGCCCAGTTTAACCTCAGATTTCAGTGGCTGCTGGCCACGTGTTTGGTGGCTGATTTAGCAAGGGTCTGTGGTGAAGTGGAATCTTTATTTACAACATATAGGAGATGATCTGCGGTAGTTATCAATTCATGGTATAATTTTTACCACGCCAAAACTCTACATGATAGCACGATGTTGCCTTTTACGCTGGTGATTTCTTCACTGAATATTAACAACAAAGATTGTGTTGTGCCTTCATCATATGAACAACGTGAACATTTAGTGTGGAATGGCGCTAGTGGTGCGATGCTTCCGTCTTTAAGTAATGCATCTTGCGTTCGCACAGTGTCTCAGCACAGTCGTTTGGCTCTAGCATCATGGCAGTAAAGTCTAGGGCGCTATGGCGCATGAAGTAATATATTAATCAGACTATGAAAAAAAAACATCAGCACCACCAAAGAAAGTCAAGAAACCGGAGCAACTTACAAGCATAACGGTGGGTCCATTCATGGCGACAAAGCCAACGAAAAGTCATGCGCCCTCGGCTTCCCACATTACCGGCTCGATGTTCCCGATTGTTATCACACTGTCAAGTATTTTAATTGTGGATGAATATTTTCGACCAATCGGATGCAAGCTGCGACGGCCATCTCGCGACGGTCTTCTCGCGATCGATCGGATTATGAAGGGTTGAGTGAAATTGGTGTGTGATATTGTATTGTTTTAAGCGGGAGTTTTCGGCCAATCAGAAGTGACCCGCGACGGCGTCCGTCTCTCGATGACCAATTCGATTTATCGGATTATGATGGGTTTGAGTGGAATTGGTGTGTGATATTGTATTGTTTTAAGTGGGAGTTTTCGGCCAATCAGAAGTGACCCGCGACGGCCGTCTCGCGACAGCCGTCTCGCGATGACCTATCCGATCGACCAGATTACAGAGGGTCTCCTAAGCAACTGTCAAGTATGATCAATCAGATTACAGAGGGTCTCAGTAGTAACTGTAAAGTATTGAAGTCAGCGCTGAAGTAACCAAGAAGTAGTGGGTGAAAGAAGTGATTGACTTTGATGTAAGAGGTAGTAACACTTAATAGAATCAAATTTCCCCTAAACTACAAAGATCTCTGTCGGTCCTCTAAAACCTTCTCTACTGTTCTCATAAAAAAACAAGTGTAATACAAAGAAGTCGTTGAGTGAACGCCTAAGTAAGTGGAGCAGCAGCCTTTTGGAGCTAGCTAGAGTTGGGGACAGCCTGGAAGAACTTTCGAAATTGTGTCCATAGTGTTTTTGGTTTATTTGTTGGTTCGGGTGGTAGTACTAAGTACCCGGGAAGTTAAGCAAGAAGGACTGGTTTATTCACTTTTTGTGTTGTTAATTAAAATGGAATTATTAAAATTTCCAACTCCTTCACAACAGGTCGTTCAAATCGAGAAGTCACTCAGGTTTCATAACCGTAATCGCGCTACAGTGGTTACCTTACTCTGAGATTGATGCCTATAATTAACTCTAGTCAATTGAATCATCAAGTACTATTTTATAAGAATCGTAGTAAATGTTTGTACCATTTAGTCCCGATCTAGTATTTGTATTTGTATAAGGCTTGCCACGTGTTTAATTTTTGCCACACTTTTGGAGGAGGGGTAAATTTTTACCACGCGTTCGGACCTCGAGTTGATTCCGAATTTTACCACAGCCACAACAACGACTTTTGCCCCATTTTGAATAACTCTATTAAGTATTACTAAATCATATATATCTAAGTCAAACACTTCTTTTACCCACTACTTCTTGGTTACTTCAGCGCTGACTCCAATACTTGACAGTTACTTCTTATACCCTCCGTAATCCGATTGGGCGCGAGACGGCCGTCGCGAGATGGCCGTCCAGGGTCACTTCTGATTGGTAGAAAATGTTCATCAAACTCCAAATTCACACCAACCATAACTCAATCAATCGCAAAACGGCCGGCGCAGGATGGCCGTCCAGGGTCGCTACAGATTGGTCGAAAGTATTCACCCACAATTCAATACTTAACAACTTGAAACCAATCGGGGACATCGTATGGGCGAGGAAGAGCGCTTCGTCCGGGCAGTCCAAGCCATAATACACTGAAGAACGCTTGAGTGGAAGGTCGTGGCGAGCCCGTGGCATGGCCATGGGCTTGGCCCTTTGGATTTGCGCCACATCAAGTAGCACGCGATCATGGCAACGACGTACAACGTGGCAGATTCAAAACACTACGTCGCGCTAATACTTAGAGCAAGGATCACTCGAGAAAGTAGAGAGGGAGATGGCCACCGATGCCTTCCTTGATGGACACGTGAAACGCTCTAGGAAATGCACGCAAGGAACTCACCAGCTTCAAAACACAACGTCGCGCCAGTACTTGGGGTCTTGGCGTGAAGAATATACCGTGGCTGTAATTTGAGCAGCGACCCGACCATCACCAGGAAAACAAAACCAACGAAAAAAGAAAATAGTCCCACATGAATAACGGCCGCCGGTCATCTTTTACACGCCGCAAGCAAGAATTCTACTTCACCATAGAATCCCAATGGCATTCTCATGAGCACACAGTCATGGGCAACCACCATGTTGAACATGGTGTTGTCGTTGGTTTTAGCTTCTTGGCCCTTGTAGACAGGTACAACAATGGGGGACACTGGGTAACCAGAGTCCGACAAGAGATATTCACGTCCACGGAAGAAACGTCGAGGATCCTGATAAATCTGCATGCGTCGGAAAACGGTGACATCTGCACATGATCCCGGACAGCCGACATGGAGGGACCTGATCCTCATCTTGTCATTGCAGGTTACTTGGGCGTTGAGAGAATAACGGATCTTCCTACTTCACCTCACAAGCCAGGGCGCTGAGCTAGTGGGATGGTAGTACCATCAATAAGGTCAATGCAGCCGGGAAACCTTCTAAACCAAACGCCTCTCTAATCCTGTTGCGTCCCTGATAGGACGACCAAGGTGATAACGCGGTCTCTGAGTTCATTCAGGGCGTGAACCACCCGATCGGTGAACATGGCTGCTGTGCCCCCACCAATACCATATAGGCGTTTTAGTGCTCCGAGGCTGGACCCCGTCCCATATTTACCAAGGTGCTCAAGATCACAATCCAGTTAGATAGCAGCATTTGTCTGCGGACAAAAGCTTTTGGATTCAAAAATGGGGTGGGTTTTGATTAAACGAAGCACTACAACAAACGAATCACGCCCCTGCAGACTTGCAGCTTGAAATCGTGGGCATAAAGTTGTGGGAAGATGGCGGTCATAATTGCAGCAGACTTGTGTTGTCGCACTCGAGGTTCTACATAACGTCGGGAGTAGGCGAATGCGAGCAATTGATGGATGACTTCAGCATCAAAGCCTCGTGCTAGTCGAAGAAGTTCTTCATCTGCTTCCAGCTCTTTGATAAGCAGGTAGAGAAGGAGTCTACACTCATGGCACATAAGGTCACAAAAGAGGGCAGGCTCAAGGCTGGTCTCGTCTTCCTCAATGAGGGTGGAACGCTGCGAAGGGTACGGCATAGTGTAAAAGCGTCACAGTGCAAATGGAAAGATATTCAGCCCGACCAACATACTGTCCAGATCCTGCAAGTAATGACTGGAATACAAAGGGAAACGAAGGCTTGTTGAATACAGAGGGTAGCAATATACAGCTATAACTGGCAAGTTCTCCACAGTGATGAACACAAGGTTAGCTACGATCTAGCCCCTTTCCTGCCTACTATGGACCCAGCCCCGTTGTCGCGTACACTGTTGCCACTGTGCATAACCGCAAGGGT
>CM047584.1:6501717-6519940 GCA_026184515.1 Peronosclerospora sorghi | reverse complement strand
AATGTAAACTATATGTAATACTAAGTAGAACTTACTAAATTCGTACCCAGCTAAAATGTAGTGTACACCACCTGTGTACTAACACGTGGCTGGCTGCCACGCCTCCACCAAGTTCCCCTGCCCTGATTGGTTAAAATAACCAATGGTCCAAAACCTTTCGGACCGGTCAATACTGACCCCAACCGTAGTGTACTCACGTACACCACATACTAAATGTAACCGGAATGTAACCCTGTTACAGACCCAGCATATCAAGAACATCGAGACTTTGGACGAAACGCAAAACCAGCAGTTGCGGCGTCTATTTACGGAAGAAGGAGGTGCAGATTCAGAAGGAGCACTAGTATCAAGTGAAGAACAAGATGAAGAAGTTCAAGAAGCACAAGCCAGCAAGAAGGAGACCAAGAGATTCAAGAATAAGAAGACATGGTCAAGAGTGCGGCACATGACAAGGGAGTACGCTAAGAAAAAGGCGGAAACAAGTGATGAACAGAAGGAAGAAGATCATGATGACGATGTGGTGGAGTCAAGTTCGAAATCGAAAACATTAGCATCGATAACCTGACTACCACCATTGCGCCCAGCCTTCCAACTTTCGGAGGGGGTACTCCGCGGACCACCACTCGAGATCTGGTCCGATCGTCCGCTGCAAGCAAACTACCGGTCGTCATCAGAACCCACTAGGTCCGATTGTTTAGTGTCCATCTCACCTTGTGTACCCGATGGAATGGGCTAGTTACACACTCGGTGGATCGGGATCGCAGATTGGATCGAAGCGGTCTTGAATATAGAAGACCGATCTGGGTAGGTATCTCTGGGGCGGAACTCTTCACCCCAGACACAAACAGACCAAAAACACTTCCAAGAGATAACTTCCAATAGGTCGATCGTCCAAACGATCAAGACCCGACCAATACGAAATAATAGAGGGTAGACCGACCGTTCCGGTCTAGTTCCTGACCAATACGAAATAAGACCAAACCGGTCTAGTTTCCAACCAATATTAAAACAAGCCAATATGTCCGCGTAAAGACCCAATATGCTCGTGAAACTCCACAAACGATATCTCCACGCCAAGACCAATCCAGTGAATAGCACGTTCCAAACGTACTTGAGTTGAGGTGTTGAGATCGCCAAATCGTACTCCCGTCGAGGGACTTCCGGTAGGCCAAAGTGCACGTGCGGCGCGTCCAGACCGGGTATTATGGGCGAGAGTGGATAATTCGACCCTCTGCCCCCAAACACTCCGCGGCGGGCGGAGGCGACTAGTGTACGAAAAGGGAAGAACGGCGACCCCTATCTGTGGTGTGAACCAAGACCAAAGGACTTCTACTTAGAAAAATCCTGCAACCAAAAGACTTCTACTTTTTTTAGGCAAATCCACAACCAAAAGCCTCTTACTTGGAAAAACCACAACTAAAAAACTACTACCCTATAGTCCCTAAATGTACCCACATAAAAATATGTAAAATACCCAAAGTCGGGTGACTCACCAAAACTTGCGTTCTTGACACTTCTTGAGTCTGATAGGCTGAAAAGCCCCCCTTGTTTAAACCAATCCGAAATTAGACCAAATGCCTTGACGAAACTTGACCAGAAGTGTGCCAAATTTTGGGCATGCTTCTCCACAACGATGATGACAGTGGTGTGGTGAATATGATCACGGAAATGGATCCGCGTAATTTTTTGGAAGCTATGAAGAGCACGCACAAGGATGAATGGAGTGAAGCGATTAGAACGGAGATAATAGAATTAGAAATGAATGAAGTGTGGGATGTGACGAAGATACCAAGTGGATGCAGGCCGTTACACATCAAATGGGTGTTCAAGACCGAGACTGACGCAAACGGAAGTGTGGAACTTTACAAAGCACGACTAGTCGCGTGCGGCAACGAACAACGCTTTGGAGTTGATTATGGACTCACGTTCCCGGCTGTGATGGATATGGGAACGGTGAAGATCATTTTAGGTTGGCCAGAAGATGGAATGTGAAGGCCAAGCATGGAGATATCCCGAATGCATACGTCAAGGCGCTCGAAGAGGAGCATGATATCTACTTATATTACCAAGAGGTATGGAGTTCACGAAGCAAGATTTCAAGAAACTCAAGGTGGAAGAAGTAAGCGAGCTTGTGCTAAAGTTGAAGAAGACCTTGTATGGTCTAAATAAGGCAGGTCGGCTCTGGAACAGGCTATTGCACAAGTTGTTTAAGTTGAATTTCTCGCTGTGTTACACGGGTTTATGTTTGTATTTCAAGCGACGTGGAGTGGATATGATCGTGGTCGGAGTTTACGTGGATGATTTATTGGTGACAAGAACGCAAGAAGATTTGGTAACGACATTTTTTGATGACATGAAAATGTTGGACATCAAAGATTTGGGTGAAGTGGTTAAGTTTTTAGGAATGCGGGTGACTTATGAAGAAGAGGGAGGTTATTACCTCGACCAAGAAGTGATGATCAAGTGTCTCATTGATGAATATGGATTGAAGGATGCTAATCCAGTGAAGACACCAATTGGAGGAAATCACGAGGACGTGTGCATGGAAAATCAAGTGGAATTGCCGGTTAAGCCTAGTGACGGATCGCCTGCAGTGAGGGATTTCCAGTCACTTGTGGGATCCCTCCTGTGGATTGCGAGATGTACTCGGCGAGACATAGTGTACGCAGTACACAGGGCGACCAGGCAGACGCATGCGCCGAGGATGACAGACTGGCTTTTAGCCAAAAGAATTTTGCGGTACTTGAAGGGGACATTCAAGATGAAGCTAAAGATGGAGCAGTCGAAGGAAGTCAATGTGCAAGATGGATTACAGCTAGTTGCATACAGTGATGCAGACTACGCGGGATGTAAGGAAGACAGAAAGTCGGGGACCGGTGAATTGGTCACGTTGGATGGAATTATTCTCTATTGGATGTGCAAACGCCAGGCGTGCGTGTCACTTTCGACAATGGAAGCAGAGTTCTATGCTGCGTCGCAAGTGTAGTGCGAGGTGTTTGGAGTGTACGAATTGCTGACGGAGATTGGAATAAATTTGAAGCTGCCGATGATTCTATATTCGGACAATCAAGCTGCAATAAAATTCCTGGAAGGTGAAAGCAACTCAAGTAAGATGAAGCATGTTGACGTGATGATCAAGTTTTTGATCTCGAAGCAGATGGAAGGAGGCATTGAAGTGCGTTATAAAGGAACGGATGATATGAAGGCGGACATGTTTACCAAGGCGTTACCGATGCCGCGGTTTGGAGTGTTGCGATCGAGTGTTGGACTGTCGTAGCGATGAAGGAAACCTGTTTTCGAAGTGCGCGGCGATGAGAAGGAGTGTTGGAAATCAAGCGCAAGTTGCGATATTGTGGTTTTCCAAGGTTTTAGCATCGACGCACAAAAGTCGAAAATAGGTGTACACAAATTGCGTTTTTTGTGACGGACTAAAAATAGTCCAGTTTAATTATATCACTTTTGCATTTTCTTCTCACGGTTAACTAACAGTAACCACGCGTCCGTTTTTACTGTGCGCTTGGTCACTTTGGCATATTCGGTAGGAGTAGAGAGGGGCAAGCGGCATCAGCGGCATCACTCGGCAGCCCAAGTTTTTCTTATGTGGGGGCGCGCATTTAGGTTCCGGTTACTTTGGATAAGTGCTGGATACGAAGGTTGCGCGTAATAAGGGGAGGGTATACTAGGATCAAGTGATTACTACGCACTTTTGCACTACGACTATACGATGGCTAAGGGGAAGAGCACACAACAACAAATTTATTTTCCCTGCATCCAGAATCTCCCGATCGTACACCCCTATACACAAAAGATCCACTTTTCAGTGCATATTTTTATGAGAGTCTTTATTCCGTACCTCAAAATCGTACCTTGGCTGCATTTACCCTTTTATGGCTTAATAGGGTGAAAGACGCGAAGGTGGTGATCGTGGTGCTAGAAGGTCTCGAAAACATTCTGCGCGTAGGCGAGATGCAGAAGACTAATGACATCAACGATATTGCTACAATGATTGATGAAGCGGACGGTGTGACCAAGATACAAGCTCTACAGTATCATGCTAACGAAGGTGGGATCAAGTGCTTGTACGAGAGGGCTTTATACGTATTGTTGCATGCACTAATGGTAAACATGATGCAGACATTTACGTGAAGTCCTTGAAGATTGTGGAAACATACTTCAATGGAGAGGAAGATGCGGAGGATAGCCTAGCGCCCGACACGGATGCTAATGCCCAGCAATTTCAATTCGGAACATTATCTGACCAGCCATAACTAACGTTTTGAAGAGATCATTGGATACGAACAGAAGTGAACGGGCTGGAACATATTTGTGGAGCAACTAGGAGTAGTCGGAGTTTGCGTCCAGATCTTGTTTGACGTGCGTGCGGGAGTATCAATCATATTCTCTATCTTCTTGACGTTTTTATCCACTTTCATTGGTGAAATTTGGTTGGTCTCCATCATTTTCCAGAAAGCTTCTTGATCTGGCTTTTGTTCCGTCGTAGTAGCTTGAATCCGTTCAATCGTAGTAAATATAGAAGCTCGGTCGAGAGTTGACACTAGGTGTTCAAGTTCGGTAATTGGCGCTCTCTCTTCTTCGTTCGAACCTTTCGTATGATTCTGGCTTGAAACCGCATTACCGGATGTAGCAGTAGTCGACTCGGCTCGACAGCTTCCGGTGACAAAGACGGCAAGTACAATGAGAAGGACGCGCTTGTCCATTCTAAAGAATGGTCGCGCTTTTCCAACAGCGAGCGTGTTGGAAAAATTCAGAGTGAGGAAGTGTATACATGAGCCAAACATTGCACTTGGTACAGTAATGTGCTTGGAAATAGAACGGATGATTGCCTTCTGATGCAGATCAACAGCAGACCGACGTTTTGGCGGATGCAGGCCAGCAGATGCTGCAACCAGTGCTGCAACGGATGCACCACAACATGCACAAACTCCGACTAATTAAGCCATAAAAGGGTAAATGCAGCCAAGGTACGATTTTGAGGTACGGAATAAAGAAAAACGTAGTATGGAATAAAGACTCTCCGTATTTATCTTGAACATGCCTTCGTACCAAGCAGAGAAAAAGTTGCTGGTAGCCGCAGCAAAAAACGGTTTGGCTATACCGTGCAACGTGGACGCGACGGAATTTCTATTAGCGCACCCTCGAGGCGCGTATACTGCTGCGCGTACTGTGCAAAAGACCAAGATCTTTGACTATGACGCGCACATCCGTCGTCTCGGTCCGTCTAGTACTGTTGTCGATGCTGTGTAATAACTACTTACTATATATATGTTGCAGTCGAGTCGACGATAGCAATGCAAAAGAAAAAAGAACCAGTGGTCTCAAGTGCCGTGGAGAAGGAGTTACGACCAAGGACAGAGGCGACGATGATCGCAGCTATGCAGTCGTTCAAGAACAACCATAAAGTCCACAAGGACCAAGAGTTCAAGATTAATGTGCTAGTGTGTCCAACTGAAGGAAACTCTTTAAATGAAGACACTACGGGTGGTACAGATGTGTTATGCCATATAGGGCTTCTCCCACCGCTACGCTCGGAAATGGTGAAATTGGAGGTAGCTGGTCTGCCTCGACATAACGCCACTGCCAAGGACTCAGCGTGGGTGAGAGACCGCAAAGAAATTTATGAAACGATGGCTTCAGATGTAGAGGAGGTGATCTTAATGGACCCAAATACGCGACAACTGCTCGAAGGTTCCCAGACGAATTTTTACGTGATTCAAAATGATACAGTGCTCATGGCCAGAGAAGGAATTTTGAAAGGTACAGTAAGATCACTTGTTCTAGAGGTTTGTGAACAAAATGGTATTTCTGTGGAGCTCAAGCCTCCGGTGCTGGATGATATTGAAAAGTGGCAAGGATGTTTTATCTCGAGCACGTCCAGATTGGTATTGGGAGCAAAATCAATGAAATACGTACAACCCAACACTAACGAAGCTATGACGAGAACGTTTTCACCGCATCCGATTTTGGATCACATTGTAAGTGCTGTTCGGAACTCGGTCATTACTAAAAGCACGCGCGTGTTTTAGCTGAATTTGCCGCCAAGGAAACAGTCAGGAAACGTTTGGACCGCATCCGATTAGGCCAAATTTCGTAGGCCACTCATAACTAAAGCCATGTTTGCGCTATAGCATAATATCAATATTATGGTCAAAATCCGTTTACTCGTTACCTATTCAGCGACACTGCACGTCGAGGGGACTCGCTCTAGCTCGATGGATTCTTTTATCTCGCTATGTTAATGTTGAACTTTGTTCTGGACAGAAGAAAAAATCCAACCTAGAAAAATCCAGGGGCACACAAAATGTATACAGAAAATGTAAAGTGAATATATTTAGATCAGACTAAAAAACGCGTTAGTAGTGTGAAATTGTGTAAATAATGTGTGGAAACTTATTAAACTATCGTTGCATTTTAACATTCCTCCTCGCCTTTTACACATTAGAAAACGATGTATATAATTAGTTTACCCCTACTCCCACCGATCTCTGCTTCGTGAAATGTTTTTTGTTCTAGGGCATTCTTTCTACTTCACGATGATAACACCGTCTTCGACCTTGAAAATCATGAACTTGGTTTTAACTCCAAATGCTTCCGTTTAGATGAACTATTCTCGCCTTCCAAAGTTGATTGCCGCTGGATTGTCCGAGTAAAGCGTCATCGGTAACGTAACATTGATCGAATTTCTCCCGTATCCCAATTAAGTTTGGATTCTATTTGAGAAGCCGCATAAGACTCCGGTTCCTTCGTCGATAAAGAAACACGTCCTTGTTTCTTTCATAGCGAATACAGTAGCATCCCAGTCAACGACGTGACTCCATCCGTAACTGACTTCTTGTCGATTTGGCCCATCGACATCCACATCTCCATATGCTTTCGGAATAATGCTATTATACCCATTTCCTGCTTCACGATTTCAATATTTCAATTTTAGATCTCTGCCCACTTCAAGTACTGTTGAATTCGTTTTTTAGGTCCCAATCTAACAACAGTGACACATGAATCCGCCGCGTAGCCTTGTGAGCTCAGTAGCCTATGTCGGGTCTTGTGCACCGAGCAAACGTCGACAAGGGACGTAAGATTCTGCGTACTTGATAACCTTTCCGTTGCAACCGTTTCAATCCCAGCTGTTGCATCACCGTAATACTCTCGTGAGCGCTTCCGATAGGTAATATCATCAGTCATCTTGTATTCTCCCATTAATTCGTCAATAATTACTTAATGGCCCAGATAATATCCAATTCGTCGTAAGTAATTCTCATACCAAAGAGCTTCGATACTTCTCCGAAGTTTTTTAATTTCTAGACATTTCAGGTACAGGAAAAATCCATGTAAGAAGCATTCCTTTTTCCTGTGACCAAAAGTTAATCCACATATATTTCACCAATAGGTAAACTCGCTTCTTTCCCCTTGTAGTACAAGCGTGCAGCTCTACCTAAAAATCCAAGATTAGGCAACTTCTTATGCAATAGTCATTCTGCGACCGCCCCGTCCATACAGTAATTTTCTCATTTTTAACACGAAGCACTCCACACTCGTCACTTCGTTAAACTTCAAAATTTCGTCGGCATTTATTAGGGGGAGTCAACATGACGTTTTTGAGGGGTGATAACTGATGGGGGGATTCAGATTTACCGGGGGGAGATAAAGTTATCGGGTACCCGAGGAGCTGGGTGAAAACGTTATCCCCTTTCCCCCAGTCCGGGTATCCGAACCCCCCCCCCGCCCCCCCCCATCAAAATCCACTTGACACACGCGAACGCGCTCCTCCACAGTTCCTCCGCACAACAACAACAACGGCACTTTCCTCCAGCCTTTACCGGGTTGGTGTTGAACGTCTGGTCGGTGGCACGGCGGGAGTGCTTGCGCGCCGTCCTGGCGTTGCGGTCGGTGCTGAAGAAGTGCTTTCCCGTCGAGGGGATGTTGCAGCAGCTGGTAGCCGCTGTCCGGACGCAGACGAAGGTGTGGATGGAGCCCTTATCTCTCCTGCCATGGTTGTTCTATGGTGATTGTGTATTGACGAGATGCGCGTCAAGTGGAGAACTATATTGGTTCGTGGAGAAAAGCGTGATGCATGACAAGCGTCAGACGCGCGGTGGTGATGATGATGTTGTAAGCAATGGGGGAAAGCAGAGACAGCACTACTCCTAAAGGGCTAATCCACTGGGGGACGGGTCACACAGGACACGTGGGGACTGGGGTGTTGGTGGCGGGTAAGCGCTGGTGCAAGGAGTGAGCAAGGGGAGCTGCGGATTCTTGGCGAGTAAAAATTGTGAAATACTCCACGTAGACTAGGTGAAATTATACGGTTTGTCATATGTTGGCAGGGGTGATGGACGGGATCTGATCCGTGTTTATCAGGGGTGATAACTTTTCGGGGTTTTGTCATGTTGACTCCTCCTATTGATTCCCTTCGGTAGGTATAATGGAGACAGTAATTTTTTGTCGTGAAGTGAATAGTGGAACTAACAGGATTATATGGCTCACATCTAGGAACGGATTGGTAGAAATGGGATCAGTATTAACTTCTATTGGTCGAAAATGACACCATCGATCCCTCTGGCCGATCCGTAAATTCCTATGACGCTACAGTTATGTGAACTAAGAGTTGTAATATAAAGCATAAAAGGTGATGAAATGTGGCACGATCTGGATGGGACATTGTGATTCTGGTTGAGCTTGGATCTATTGGCTAATTGATGCCGCCGATATGGTCCGAAAGTCGATTTAGTGGATGATCAGTGTGCGTATTTTTGAAGGACCGATCAGGATGAAGATCGAACGATGTTGAGGCTGATCTAGCGAAGATCCAATCGGGAGAGGGATCAATCTGGAGCGACACATAATGGAAGAATGACCGTTGACATGCTTGTATGTATTGATCTGATCGACGTGAACCGTAATGGAGCCCTGTCGATTAAGTGGCTTTTAGAAGGTAATTTGGAATATCACGTGACAGGAGATAAAGATATGAAGCTATGGGATGTCACGTGATTTGGTATGGTGTAGATAGGAAGAAGATTTTACCTTTTAAATATCAGTCTTTATTTCCCTACGCAAAAAAGAGAAGTTGCGGACTTTGTACGTTAGTGTTGAGAGCATACGGTTAACTAAGCGCGCTCCAGTTCAATCTATTTCCCGGACGAGACGCGCACAGGCGCACGTTTGCTCGCCGTAGTCCCAGGACAGGATTTGTCTAGGACGTACACACACCAAGTGAAGATCGCCCATATTTTGAATACGTATATTCTAGAAAGATTAAGTGAAATCGATAATTGCTTTTTCTGTGAAAGGTCGCGGCTATTGATGTAGTTTAAGTTTCATTCATGTTTTCTGTCTATCACGTTTGGTTTTACCCCACCGGTCGATCGAGCAAACCTTTGATCGGAGTACTTTGACTAACAACCAGCCCCAAATCGTACCCCGGTGAATAGTTTCCGCTTCGTAAACAATCGTCCCCATCAGGAACAGATCCAACCAGATCGGCAGGATCATCTTCGTAAAAGTTCACCTCGTGTATCCACCAGAACCAATGGGTACATAAGGTGAGACAGAGGAATAACGAAATCGTCAAGTCCTGGTCGATTTTCATCTAGGTCAATATCACAAAATCTGATTGATCACGCCGATCGTTCCGATCCGAGCTCGGATGATGATTATCGAGGGAATACCCCTCCGATGATCGGAGTCTGAGCCAGGACGACTTGTAGATTTCTAGGACTAACCTCCAATTTTTGAAATTTACGCCACCACAATGGCGTACGCGCCCGGATCACTTGGTGACCTTGAGTATCACCGTGGTTCTAAGGATAATGATGCTCCGATCAAAATGGAAAATCTTTCTCGTGTTAATCTTCCCCAATACTGCTCAAAATTAAAGGAAGCGTCCTTTAAAGGAAGCGTCCTTTAATTTTGAACAGTATTGGGGAAGATTAACACGAGAAAGATTCTTCACTTTTCGATCTGGTTTGGCTGAGTGACAGATCAATACTTAAGATAGAAAGACTAATCTCATGAGAATTCGATCGAAAACAGATTGGATCATAGTGAACTTAACTAAACCCGGTGTTGGAAGTTGACACGAGTTGGGGGCACGAGTAACTTTCCGTAATGGCAGTTCAGACCGTTAGCGCCTGACTGCCGTTGGGATGGAAATTTCTTATAAAGAAGCGCGCCCTACTTGATCAGAGTAGGGGTGCATGAGGGCAGGATGTAATGTGACTTAATGGGTAAAAGATATACTGAATATAAAATAGTAACTAAGAGCCTAACCTAGAACTTAATAATAGATAAAATCCTAAAGTACCAAAAATGCAATAAATGCAAATGTGTCCACAATGGTCGCGTGCACTTGGGATTTGTATGCAGCCTAACACCAGGCTGCCCACACGCGTAGCATACCAAATTCCAACACTCCTTTCGCGATCATCGTGCCACTCCTTGTGCAAACCATCATTAGCCCAGTCCAATCTTGCTGCGTAAGCGGGAGACACGCGCTTCACATAGTGGCTTCGTCAGCAGATCTGCAATCATGTCATCACTGGCCACGTGCAGCGGTCTCGCCGCTTGACGCTTGACGTAGTCCTTCGGGAATTTGAGCTTGACATCTACGTGTTTCGATGCTGCACCACTCGCTTCGTCCTCCAGCTGTCGAATTGCTGCTTGATTGTCCATGCGTAACAGCATAGGCATCCACACCTTGACTCCAATCTCCTCCAGCAACTCCTTCAAACCTAAAATCTCCTTTCCACCAACCGCGGCCGCAACAAACTCCGCCTCCGACGTTGCTAACGCGACTGCACCCTGTTTTCTGCACTGCCAACCAACAACCATGCCGTTCAGAAAAACCACGCAACCGCTCACACTCTTCCTGTCCGCCTTATCGCCCGCAAAGTCCGCATCTGTGTATCCAACTAACTGCAAACTGTCTTCATTCCTCACCTTGCAATCCAAACGCAACTTGAGCTCCTTCGATCCTTTCAGGTACCGATATCTTCTTAGCTATCTTTTAGTTCGTCTGTCTTGGTGCGTGCATGCGGCTCGTAACACGATGTACTGCAAACAAAATGTCCGATCTTGTGCACCTAGAAATCCACAGTAAACTCCCAGCTATTTATTGAAACACTCTCTGCGTCGGTACACCTTCAGCTCCTGTCTTAGGCAAGAAATTATCATCTTCGCCAACATCGTTAATATCCACAATCGGTAACTGTACGGGGTAAGCTTGCTCCATCTTATACTTGATCAGTAATTCGTCGATCATCTGCTCTTGATCCATGGTATAACCAGTGTCTTGACTTCCACCAATACGTATCCCGAGAAACTTTTCTACCGGTCCGAGATCCTTTAACTCCAATATCTGCATCATCTCGAAAAACTTATCCACCAGCTGCACCGTTGTTCCTGTCACTAGTAAGTCATCGACGTAAGCTCCAACAACCACAATGCCTTCAACATCTCTTCGTGAAAATATGCATGTGTCCGTCATGCATTGCTCGAACATCAAGTCAATCAGCGTCTTACGAAGCAACTCATACCACATTCGTCCAGCTTGTTTTAATCCATATAGGTTCCTCTTCAAACGTAAAGCCAAAAACTTCGTATAATCCACTTCAAAACTTCGTAAAACTTCATCCTTTATCACCATGCCTTGAGGTATCTTCAACAAAATATCAAAAATTTTCTCCGTATGTGCCTTCGGGTACGCGCTTGGAACATCTCCGTGCCGTGCCGGCACATTCCACACTTGAGCCATCGCCAGCACTACCTTGACATTGCTAATATCCATCACAGTCGAGAACGTAAAAATAAAATCTGGTCCGTAAACTTGCTTGTCTCCACGCGCCACGAGTCTCGACTTGTACCTCTCTATGGTTCCATCTGCCTTGGTCTTCGTCTTGTATACCCATTTCGTAGGTATAGCTCTCTTGTCTTGACACTTCACGACTTCCAAGGTATACACGTCCTGTAAAGCTTTTAATCCCGCTTCTTCAGCCTCCTTCCACTTGCATGCATCGTCTCGCTTATGGGCTTCAATGTAATTACCTGGGTCCTTCGGATATCTTGACACGATCTCCACGTCATCAGGTCCCATCACCGCGTATACAGCCAACGCGTGTTCTTGCACACTTGTGCTCCCTTCAACTTCTTTATTCACTTCAGTGACGGCTCCTTCCGTCCCAGACTTCTTCTTCGTCTTCTTTCGATTTATCGTGTCCTTGTACGCCTTAAACTTTGCTGTTTCTTGTGTCACACGCTTCGGTTTCACGCTATCCTTCCTTGGTATATTTGGTGCCTGTTCCACCGTATCATCAATGCGCTCCGGCTCGCTCTCAGCTCGTTCTTCCACACCATCTTATTCTTGGTTTCCAGCATTCGTATCCGCTTCATCCAACGCGAGATCATCACCTTCTAACGCTCGCGTTACTTGTTGACTTGCTCTTGTATCCAACGTCCCGTCTGACTGATGTGTCTCGTAGTCGTAACAACACGATCCTTGAGAAGAAAAACCTTAAAACCTTTAGTTTCGTCACTTTTGCCTATAATCAATCCTCTTTCGGCCCTCTTGTTAAGCGCCTTCTTTCCAGGGTCTCGCCAAACCATGCATGCCGACCCAAATACCACAATGTCATTCACCTTGGGCTTGACTTTTGTCAACATCTCGTAGGGAGATTTTCTCCCGGGATTTTATCGGGTGGGAGCACATTTGAGTATGTATGCCGCATACTCAGCCGCCTCATACCAGTACGTAAGCGGTACTCCCGATCCAAACACCATACAACTAACCATGTTGAATATGGTCCTGTTTAGCCTTTCTGCTTTTCCATTTGACGCCGGGCATCCGGCTTCTGTGACTTGACGCCTAATTCCAGTTTTCCTGCAGAAAAAATCAACATTCTTGTATTCCAGCCCGCCGTCCGTACGCAAGACGTGTATCCGGCAATCAAACTCTCTCTCTCAAACCATAATAAGAAGTGTTCGAACTTTCTAGCGGCCTGATCCTTGGTTAAGGCTGGAAACACA
This sequence comes from Peronosclerospora sorghi, assembly GCA_026184515.1. Taxonomy (NCBI): domain Eukaryota; phylum Oomycota; class Peronosporomycetes; order Peronosporales; family Peronosporaceae; genus Peronosclerospora; species Peronosclerospora sorghi. The sequence goes on along the minus strand of CM047584.1, from coordinate 6,506,902 downwards.
CGTACATACGACGATAAATGATCCACAAACACGACTAGATACCGATTCCCACGCCGGTCCCGAGGTGCAATGGGGCCTTTGAGATCGATACATATGACTCCGCCCACCCAGTCTATGGGGGAGTGCTGGCCGGAGTCCCTTTTGGGTTGTGCTTTTCTAGCGCCCTTCCCTTCCGCACACGTTAAACAATTTGGTTGCAGTGTGCTCGTGATTTTGATGCCAGACTTAGGGTCTTTCGCCATTCGCTCGATTGTGTCGAAAGATATATGCCCCAATCGCAGATGAAAGTGATAAAGACTCCCTTCTTGGACACTGTCATCACTGTTTTCCATGATCGTGTTAATGAGCACATCAGAAAAGTTTGCAAAATCAACTTTACTCAACTTAGGACGTAGATTCGCCACTAAAATTGATCCAATCATCTTTACAGTGAACAACAGATCTCCACGCAAACGAACTTCCATCTTGTCATCTCGGTGTACTAAATTGCATCCTTTCTCCATCAACTTGCCCAGCGAAATTAAGTTCCTCGCTAGCTTCGGCGAATAATATACCTCCTGTAACGCTATCACGAGATTCGGGTCATCAACACTTCGTAGTCGCACCTTTCCAACCTTGGTCACCTGTATATAGTTTCCATCCGGTAACGTCATATTGATTCCATCAGCAATCGTTTTCACATCTTCTAATAGTTCTTCATCACCGACTAGATGCCGACTCGCCCCGCTATCCAAGATCCATGCATCGCCTTCGTCCAAATCACTTGAATTCAGCACATTTTGCCACTCTGCACTCGCCTCTGTAGTCGCCAATCCATATTCTTTCACCGAAACATCTTGAGTTCCACGATAGGCTTGCTTCTTGTCAGGTCTCTTGCGGCAATCCCGTCGAATGTGTCCTCTTCTACCACAACCGTAGCACGTTATCGCCTTCCTAGTATCTTGTACCGCGTTCACACTCACTCTCGGTCCTTTCAGGCTTCTGACATAATCCATCTCGACTTCCTGCTCCCACGCCACCAGCTCTTGTGCATGCATAATTTAGTCAGTCCTCGACGGGTTATAACGTGTCATCATTGCATACTTCAGGCTCGGCATTGCGTACTTGACGAGATTCTCCACTATCAGCTTTTCGCTGGACTCACTCTCGCGTGCCAACGCTGTCAGGTAAAGTAAGTGCTCGTTCCATGAACGCCTTGGATCCTTCTCGCTTGCAAATAGCTGCGTCACCTGTTGGTGAGATATTGTCACCTTGTACGCGCGCCACATCTGATCCATCACGAAGTGCAATGTCTGCGAAATCTACCACCAAATGCCAATATTCGAACGACATTATCTTGATGCCTCACCTTCCAGATGCTCGCCAAGCTTGTTCACCTTTAGTCTCTCCGTCCACGTAAAGCCAGACGAAATTTCCGCTATCTCCAGGGCTTCTACAAACAAATATGCCCAATCCTTGAAACCAGGCCCTAATCCGGGGTAAATTTCAGCGCCCGTAAACTTTTGTACCGTTAACTTTGGAATCTTGGAAGAGCACGGCTGTGTATCCTGATTTGCTTGATTCGCAGCCGCCCGCCCATCTCCTGGTACAACACCAGGTACTCCAGGTTGCCTACGCAGCGGTTCCGCACGAAGCGCACCTCTTCGCTCAACACCTTCATCCGATGAGAGGCCATCGATCGTGATCCGCTGCCCAAACGGCGCAAAATTCCTAATACTTTCTTGGAATGGTGAACTAACACCACCAACCGGTGTATTCTGTACCGTAGCCGGCGAAATCTTTCGCCCGAGGCCTTCGTGTCTCTCTACCTCCATCTTAGTCAAGCGGTCGTTCATCTTGCCTACTTGCAACACCAGCGCCTTCAGCTCACTCTCCGAGTCGAACACGTCGTCCTCGTCCATCATGAACAGACGCTAAAATAACCAATCTATTGCGACAGCAGCGCAATCACCAACGCAAACGTCGATTTACGTAAAATAACCACAATTTACTGCGACACCAGCGCAATCGTCAACGCAATAGTCGAATACAGTAAACAAATCGCTCCAATGTACCAGCAGTCTGTCTAATGTGTAATCGCCAACACTAATGGACCAGCCGAGTAATATCTTCAGTTAATTATGCCAGTACGTGCCCCCGTGTCCCTTGGGCTCATAACCTGTTGGAACTTGACACGAGTTGGGGGCACGTGTAACTTTCCGTAATGTCAGTTCAGACCGTTAGCGCCTGAATTCCGTTGGGATGGAAATTTCTTATAAAGAAGCGCGCCCTACTTGATCAGAGTAGGGGCGCACTAGGGCAGGATGTAATGTGACTTAATGGGTAAAAGATATACTGAATATAAAATAGTACCTAAGAACCTAACCTAAAACTTAATAATAGATAAAATCCTAAAGTACCAAAAATGCAATAAATGCAAATGTGTCCACAATGGTCACGTACACTTGGGATTTGTATGCAGCCTAACACCAGGATGCACACACGCGTAGCATAGCAAATTCCAACACCCGGGAACGGATCAAGATCAAGTTCTTGATGCATATGCATAAGGGAAATAAATTGGAAAAATAAAGCGGAAATCGATACGATCTAATCGGCCGTGATCCATCAGAGGATGTGCGATGATCAAGAGGGGGATGAGGTCCCCGAGAATGTGGGGTTAATTTCTGAGCTCACTCCGGATAAATATTTTACGTATGCGAGTTGGTCGGATTTTTGGAGGCGGCCAGTGATGAAAATAATTCGTCTCAATATTTTTAGCAAATTCGATGGCCAATCTACCACGTTAATTGCACTGGTAACCACATTGATCTAATCGGAGGCCATTCAACATATCAATAAGGTCGGGATCGCCCCTGCTCCTGCGATTAGAACGAATTATTCTATCTACAAGTGATTAAAGAAGCTGTGATTATGTAACACGATCATTTGATGTTCGATCTCCCAGAAGTAGCGTATCGATGCCTATGATTGAATCCCATCGAACCCAGCCGACGGTCAGAAACTAACGATCGCTGATCAAATGTAGCACATCCCGACTCGTAGTGCGTTCCATCGGAGAAGGCATCCACCTATTAACTGATTCATCCGTTGTCATTACGGGTATAAAGCTAGGCCCGAATTCTCCAAACTCCGATCAAGCTAAGTGTCGGATCGAAAGCCGAAATTAGATCGGCACCCAAAGGGCACTAGATCGAGGTCCGATCGGAAGAGTATGGAAGCAGATCGCCGATCCAAAAACGACGCTATAAGGTAATAGAACGTATTCAGACGATGTTTTTCCGTCGATCATGGAGCGTTTTCTGGAAGATCATCACTGATCGTAAAAATGAAGATCAGTGCTAATCTTGAAAAAAAAAGTGACGATCGGACCAAGATCGATTGGATCAAGGCCAATCACATCGATCCGGAATAGAATACCGTCTGAGCGGCTCAAATTTGTGGGCGATGTGGTAATGGAATCCGTAAGATCTGAAGACACTATTGTAGTAAAGCGTGTTATAATTGGGCCTAATTAAGGGCCTAATTAGGGGCCTAATTAGGGGTCCGATTGCGGACACAAATTGGGTACGTAATCGTGTACGATTGTGTGTACCACGGTGTATACAGTTGCGTGTACAACCGTGGTGCACATAGACAGAACATAGACGAGACACGGGGAGATGGGACAATTACATACAGGTACTCAACGAACATGGAAGAACGACGGATAAATCAGGTCGACTCGTCGACGGAGGACGCTGGAATGGGTGGTTCTGATTGGTGGATATTAGGTAATTGGTAGTTCTTCGGATTTAAGCAATAATAAAGTTCTCCTTTTGCGTGCGATCTAGCAGATCGTTTTAGGGACGGCATCTTTGCGCCTCCCTCTCTAATAATACCTCTACGTCCCGGGAGGGAGAACTTTGTGCGTTTTGGGCCCACCGGTAGGCGTAGAGTGTTGATAACTCGCCGCAACTCCGCCCGCTGTGTCAGCGGTTCTTATTTTTAAAGGTTTTTGGTCTCGGGAACGTTATCGAGCAGTGCTCTCACCTCTTCCCTGTTTGGTTCACGTTTGGCCCCTAGATTTTGGCTGCTGTAAGCGACCTACGGGAACTCTAAGTGGTTTTAGTGAAATTTACCCCCTCGTAGGTCTAGCTAGGAATACAGATATTTGGGTGTTCCTTTAGCTGTTTAAGACTCCAGAGGCTCCGTGATCGGGCAGTGAAGACTTCCGCTGCCTGATCAAGTACCCCCTTCGCCGATCAACACCTGATCGACACTCTGCAACTCGCGACCCGCGTTCATCTGCTCGCAACTCGCGCCAACTCGTGCCTGAACGACTTTTAGCACCTGATCAAACCTGATCAAGTCTGATCACGGCTGATCAACGACTTTGAGCACCTGATCAAGCCTTATCAAGTCTGATCACAGCTGATCAACTAGTTTTAGCACCTGATCAATCCTGATCAAGTCTGATCACAGCTGATCAACGTCTTTTAGAGCCTGATCAAGCCTGATCAAGTCTTATCACAACTGATGAACGTCTTTCAGTACCTGATCAATCCTGATTAAGTATGATCACAGCTGATCAACGACTTTTAGCGCCTGCCCAAGCCTGATCACTGCTGATCAAACCTGATCGCACTTGATTCAAGCTTGATTACGCCTGATCACGCCTGATCGCATCAGTCGATTCATCACAAGTCAACTCAGTATTGCAACAAGGAATTGCAGTGTGCCATCCCCGCCACCTGGCGAGCGACCCACTCCCAAGCCGTCGGGTACACAAGGTGAGCAGAAACACAAGCAGTCAAGGACAACCGGAGGACCCCCTTCGTTAGTCGGCAGCCCGGGCGCCGTGGTAACGCCTGATCAAGCGTCAAAAACTTTGATCAGCCGCTCCACCACACTATTGTTAAGGTGGCTTGACCAATTTAGCAAGTCGACCATCCCGATCAAAACGCCCGAATAAGACCCCACTTGTTATTTAGCATGGAATCAGCCGGATCACCCAGTAAGCAGGACGATCTCAAGGTAGAGTTTCCTCACTGAGCGAATATAGCCTGAATCAGGCGTATGAGTCTTATTCGGAAATCTTGACTCGGATCCGTATTTTGGCTACCTACAAAATGAAATATTTTACGGGTAAGGACATGTATGAGGATCCGATATTGACTCACCTGGACCAACTCTACATTTTTTT
>CM047584.1:6483656-6501707 GCA_026184515.1 Peronosclerospora sorghi | reverse complement strand
GGGGGGCTTGATATCTGATCACTTGGCTTGGGCTCGGTTCCCACAAATGGTAAAGTTGAATACGGTCACTGATTCCACAAGCCAGTTATCCCTGTGGTAACTTTTCTGACACCTCTAGCTTAAAATTCGAAAGAACTAAAGGATCGATAGGCCACGCTTTCACGGTTTGTATTCATACTGAAAATCAAAATCAAGTGAGCTTTTACCCTTTTGTTCTACATGAGATTTCTGTTCTCATTGAGCTCACCTTAGGACACCTGTGTTTTGGTTTAACAGATGTGCCGCCCCAGCCAAACTCCCTGCCTAACGATGTCTTCCACGTAACTCACCCAGGCAAAGCCCAGGCTTACAACTAGAACTGGGCGGCCGCGAAGCCACGCAGATGCTACATAATGGTATAAGTGTAACAACATTGAGAGTAGTGGTATTTCACGGACGGCAGAGCCTCCCCCTTATTCTACACCTCCCAAGTCATTTCACAACGTCAGACTAGACTCAATCTCAACAGGGTCTTCTTTCCCCGCTGATTATTACAAGCCCGTTCCCTTGGCTGTGGGTTCGCTAGACAGTAGATAGGGACAGTGGGAATCTCATTAATCCATTCATGCGCTTCACAAGTTAGATGACGAGGCATTTGGCTACCTTAAGAGAGTCATAGTTACTCCCGTCGTTTACCCGCGCTTGGTTATATTTCTTCACTTTGACATTCAGAGCACTGGGCAGAAATCACATTGTGTCAACACCGTCTCCGGCCATCACAATGCTTAGGGTTCAACAGGACTTCGTCCCCCCCCGAAGTTACGTCCCCTTCCATCTTTTTTATTTTTGGTTATGTCCTTACATTGAAGTTGAAGTTGAAGTCGCCACAACGTTTTTAATCACGTACACCACATGCCAAATGTATCCCGAATGTAACCCTGTTACACCTGGTCCACGCGGCACCCCACCAATCTCTATTGCACAGTCCACATTCAAATCGTTCTAGGTCATTTGTGGTGAAGTGTACCACAAATTCGGTCACTTTTGGTCAAGGCAGCTGGTCGAATTTCGGATTGGTCTAAACAAGGGGGGATTTTTAGTTTTTTTTTCCTATCAGATTCAAGGAGTGTCAAGAACGCAAGTTTTGGTGAGTCACCTGACATTGGGTATTTTACATATTTTCATGTGGGTACATATTGGGACCGTAGGGAGGTAGTATTGGTTAGAGCTGTAGATTTGCCTAAAAGAGAAGAAGTCGTTTGGAATCTTTTGGTTTTGCCTTCGGGCTAACACCTCAACAGGAGGTCGTTTAAGCCTTTGCTATGTGCATCAGTCGCCTCCGCCCGCCGCGGAGTGTTTGGGAGAAGAGGGTCGAGTAATCCCCTCTAGCTCATTATACCCGGTCTGGACGCGCCCCACGCGCATTTGTCCAGCTGGAAGCCCCTCGACGGGAGCACGCATTGGTCGACTTCCTCAAGTTTAAGTCACGTACGTTTGGAACGTACTAACAAGTGGATTTGTCTTTACGTGGAGATATCGTTTGTGGAATTCACGAGCATATTGGATCTTTACGTGGACATATTGGTTTACTGTAACATTGGTTGGAGTTTAGACAGGCTTTGGTCTTCTCTCATATTGGTCAGGGGCTAGACCGGTTGAGTGGTCTACCCTCTATTATCTCGTATTGGTTGGGTCTAGATCGATTGGACGATCGAACCATTGGAATTTATCTATTGGAAGTTTTTCTGGTCTGCTCGTACCCGGGGTGAAGAGTTCCACCCTAGGTACACCTACCCAGCACGGTCTCCGATATTCAAGACAGTATCAGATCAATCTGCGATCCCGATCCACCGAGTGTGTAACTAGTCCATTCCATCGGGTACACAAGGTGAGATGGCAACGCAAGATCAATCGTACCAGGCGTCTTCTGTTGATGATCGGTCGTCTACCAGCAGCGGACGATCAGATCGAATCGCAAGCGAATGTCCGCGGGGTACCCCCCCCGTAAGTTGGAAGGCTGGGCACGATGGTGGTCAGGTTCTCGAAACAACCGTGTTCGATTTTGAACTTGACTCCACCACAATGGTGCGCGTGCCCGGATCATTTGGTGATCGTGGATATCACCGAGATGATGTCCGGTCAAAAGTTGACTTAAGTGATTTATATGTGGAATCGTTCTGGAGAGGACATAAGGAAAAGCTGTCACCTTATGTTCTCGTTGTTGATAAAGATGGCGATGTCCGATCTGTCGGGTGGAGGACCAGATCGGGATTAATAAGTTTTTTCCTCCCCATAAGGCTCCCACCGGAGCCGATCGGGACTATAGCAAGTTTTGCTATAGTTCCGGTAAGGATCAGGACTTTTGTCCTGATCCTATGCATTTACATGGAAAAATTGATGGAATAAAAAATGAGAACCAATCGGAGGCTGACCGGAACGATTCGATCCACATGCCTAAGGTCCCCAAGCAAAGGCTAGGAATGCCGCCCGAGGAGGACGACTTGGAATAAAAGTCGCAGGTCGGGGATGGGGTTATTGACGAACAAGACTTGACCAGGATGTATTACATCCACGAGTTGAAGCGGTTTATTCGTGAAGAACAGGCCATGCAAATTTTGAACCCCCAGATCCCGGATCTCTCCTCGGACCCACTACCGAGCCGATCCAGAGTGATCGACCACTGCTGCTGGTGAAAAACCTGCTGGCGATGTTGGCTGAGGTCGGCATAAAAGTGCAAACCCGGCCAATGTCCACAATCTGTTTGATCTGGGCACTCGCAGTCTGGAGCTGGCGATGTCGACTCTCCATAATCATTTGGTACCGTTGGTGGGGGCGGTTCGCCGCCCAACTCCCACCATGGCATTGAAGGTTGATGAAGACACGGCAGCACATGACGATGCGTGCTCCGATGATAAATCGGTATATCAGTCTCCACCTTCCTCTAACAGCTCATCGGATTTGGAAGTCGGTGTTGAGCGGATGACCATGGGGGAAGATCATACCCCATGGGAGCATAAAAAGGACGTGCGGCAGCATGGGGCTGCTTGCCGGTCGGGGCCCCAGGAGCCCCCACAGGTGTCAGTACCTCCAAAGGAGGATACCCACACGTTGCCCATGACCCAAGCTAACGTCCAAGCCATGTTTGAAGCAATGATGGGGCGTTTCATGGGAGATCGATGCAGATCACCTCCGCGCCCTCATGCTCAGGACCGATCTGCCCGGCAAAATTTCAATATTTGCCGGGATGTAGATATGGAGTCAGTAGCATCAGTGGACAAGGCCACTCGAGGTGTTAAACCAATTGGAAAAGGAAGTCGCAAGCCGCAACCAGCTCGATCGTGCCGATCAAGCAAGAACAGTGATTACGACATGGAGTCGATCGGCGATCCGGATGACCACTATGGGTCAGATGGTGCAGTTGTGGTCAGAACGCGCAGGGCTAATTTAGCCTCCACGACCGCTTTTGATTTCGGATCTACTGCGATCCCGCGTATTCGCATGGCTGCGACTACTGATCTCAAGGATTTCACCGGAAAGGACACCGACGAGGATCAGGCCAGGTCGTGGTTTGGTCGGGTCAAGTCTGATTTCTTACGGGATCAGACACCAAAAAAGGAACGGTGTTTGATCTTTAGAGATCTGCTGAAAGGACCGGCTGCGAACTGGGTACAACAGTTGAGTTGGGATGTCTGATCTGACTGGGACCTGCTATGTTCAGAGTTTGAGGGGCAGTACTACAACTCCGGATTCTCCAGCGCCCGCAAATATCATCAAATGCAGAAGCGGGGAGACGAGACGCCGATCGAGTACTTACACCGTCTGAATGTGGCTGCAATTCGCGCCGGCATAGTGATCAAGGAAGGCAACCCGCCGACCGGTGCCGCTTTGGAACACGTGGGATACTTATTAGTACCCTTGATGACCAGGAGATGGCAGATCAGCTCTCCCTGTTGCGCCTAAAGGATGTGGGAGAAGTGGAGCAGACGTTGCGAACGTTGCAACACTCCCGCAGCATGAGATCAAAGGGCGCCGTTGGATCAGGTCGTTACAGATCCAAGACTCAGACCGATCCGGTGAAGAGACCCTTGACCAGATCGGCCCGTGCTGTTAAGGCGATCGTAGCTGAGGACAGCACTGGATAGGAAGAGGAAAGAAGCGTCCAGTCCAGTCGGGAGTCAGACGAGGATCAGTACCGTCACATCTTCGTCGCGGAACCTGCCCCGAAAACCAGATCGACGCCTGACCAGGCAGATCGGAAGGGCAGGAGCGGAAACAAGTCTGACCCGGACCGACCCCGCAAGAAGTGTTCTCACTGCGGGTCAAGCAAGCATGATGATCGGGGGTTCTGGAAGAAGTTAATATGCAAGAAATGCGAAAGACGCGGCCACCCCACCGATCACTGCCTTTTCGTGTGCAAGTCATGTGGAGAGATCCACGAGGCCGGCCACTGCAAGATGGAAGAATTCTTCAACCTGATGTGCAAGTGGTATGTGCCGGGCAAGCACGCGGGGATGCTTCTACCTGACGTGGAAAAGATGTTAAACTAGAACGCTCGCCAGGTTGTAATCTGGATCGAGCCGAGCGGTCTACGTTTGGCATCTATGGATATGTCGGCAAGGAGAATAAAACCGACAATACATGTTCTGTTCTCAATTGCATCGATCGGGATCATCCGGTCTACAATCTCACGACCGATGAATATTCCCGATCGAAGGTGGTCATGCAGCTAGATCTGCTGCATGGAGAGTCTCGCGGATACTGGAAGTATCATGCGCCCGACAAATGGTTTAAGCAGGCGAAAGCCTGTGGTAAGATAAATAACCAGAAAGCGATGATGTTGTTCGACTCTGGGGCTGAAGTCTCGATTATTCACTCCGCCTTTGCTCGTAAGGTCGGATGTCGTATAGACGATACCCAGAGACAAGAATGCGTCGGGATCGGTGAAAGTTCTTATATGACCGAAGGAAGGACGCGCGTGAAGATCACCCTATCGGGTTCGTTGGTCTACTTCTTCAGTGCTTGGGTTGGTAATCTGGCCGGTCAGGATGCCCTGTTAGTTATGGATTTCATGGTGCCGGCGGGTATTCGCCTTGATCTGTCTCATGGAGTGCTTACGCTACCGGATGAGGTCCAGATCCAGTTAGCTAGTCGGCGGCCCCTATACGGATCGTACGCCGATTTGGTCAGGTGGGATCAAGATGTCACCATTCCATTCGGCCAATAAGCTGACACCCCGGTCGATAAAAGTTTTCGTTCAAGGAAGTTATGAGTGACCAGAGGCAATCGGTGGGTGTCGACTTTTGTGAAGAGCGCCGGCCGACATGATTTTGTCCGAGTCACTAATATCGGTGACAAGCCGCTTACACTCGACAAAAATACTATTGTTGGCATGTGGCCGGCGGAAGGGAAAGTGTCAAGAAAGATGAGGTTCGTCTCGATCGGATCGAGACGGTATGTTGAGTGGCAGAACTTGGCATACCAAGCGACCACAGATCTTATCAGCGATGATGGATCGGTGGAAGAAGATACCTCACCTATGGTGGAACGACCCAGCTATGTAACCCCTAGGAAGATGCTAGTTCGAAGAAAGGCACCGCAGGCGCCGGATACGGTGGACCACAAGTAGATGAGCCAAAGTTCGTCAACGTGGTGGCGACACAAGAACAGGCGACAGCGGAGCCGCAAATAGAAAAAGGGAAGCATGGCGAGACTGGGGAGGACCATGATGGCACGCTTGAGCAGGTCGATGTCGGTGAAGGGCAGCCCGCCGATCAGGAACAGCAGTGTTCAGCCGATCAGGACGGTTTGGGTGTTATTGCCCCGGAAGATGACCAGGTCTGCATCCATGAGGGCTGGGACCAATACATTCAGGAGTTGGAGAGCCAGATGGCAGTCCTCCCTGAAGTGTCTGCTGACCCTCCCGAGGTTACTATGGACGATCTGCAAGTGGGTGATCTGGATCTCAACAGTCCCGATCAGATCGATCAGCTAAAGCAGATCATATGGAAGAAGAAACATCTGCTGATCGGTAAAGGCAATGCCTTACCCCCTGCTGCTCGCGGAGCGATTTGTGACATCGACGTTGGAGATGCCAAGCCGATCACCCAGCGATGCCGACGTGTGGCGCCACAGTACCGCGAAAAATTGTCTGACCTTATTAAAGGACTGTTGGCTACCAATATCATCAGACCGTGGACCTCGCCATGGGCCTCACCGATCGTGATCGTGATCAAGAAGAACGGTGTCGACATCAGGTTGTGTATCGACTATCGGTTGGTAAATCGGTTGACCAAGCTTATGGTGTACCCGATGCCGCTGATCAGCGATCTACTAGAATACCTTGACAAGACTCTGTGGTATTGCTCACTAGACATGGCAAGTGGATTTTGGGTGGTTTCGATGACCGATCGGGCTCGCGAGATCTCCGCATTTGTTACGCCGTTCGGTCTGTTCGAGTGGAACCGTATGCCGTTCGGGTTGAAGAACGCGCCCCAGATCTACCAGAGGCTGATATGATAGACAACGCACTGTATGTACACTTCAAGATAGGCACCGATCAGGACCTCACCAAAAATTATGATGTGTTTACAGAGCGTGAACCTGACCGGGAAAGGAGACCGTCCGTTCTGGGAAGGCGATCGTATATCGACGACATTCTGATCCCTGCCTCGTCATGGAGCGATCTGTGCGAGAAGGCCGAACGTTTGTTGGAGACATGCGATCGCTGGAACCTGTCGATCAGTGCTGTGAAAAGTTATTGGGGCATGTCCAAGGTCGCCTATTTGGGTCATATGGTGTCGATCAGTGGGCTGGAGGCCAATCCCAAAGATCTGGAATCACTGAACAACCTCCCGTTTCCCAGATCACTGAAGGCAATGCAGTCCTTCTTGGGAAGCCTAAATTACTACAGCCGCTTCATTGAAGACTTTGCAATTTACGCGGCCGTGCTGTACGAGCTCCGGAAGTTGACTACCATATGTTGCGCGAAGAAGATCGGGCAACGTTACGGGAGGGCAGCGACTCTGATCTGCCCGCAGATTGTCCGCAAGTGGAGGCAGAGGATCACATGAGGCGTGCAAAGGTTGTTTTCGGTATGCTAAAGGCCAATATGGCGACGGCACCGATTCTCAAGCACTTCTATCCGGAGAAAATGCCGATCGTCATTGTGTATGCTAGTAAGTGGGCCATTTCGGCCACTCTAGTAAAAGAACATGATGGAGTGTACCACCCGGTCACTTTTACGAGCCGGACATTGAAGCCGAACGAGTTCAACTATGGGATCGTCGAAAAAGAAGTTCTGGCTTTACTACGGATCTTGGATGTGTACTACAACCTACTGGTCGGCCGATCTGTAAAGGTCCTTTCAAGACAGTCGACATTGGCCTGGTTATTATCAGCCAATGGGATGGACGGTCGGCTCAGCAGATGGTAGCTATCTTGTCGCAGTGGTCTCTCGAGGTCGTCAAGTGCACCAAGGGAGAGGAAGAGATATTGGGCACATTAGCTGCCAGTATAACCCCTCGGTCCGAAGTGGATGAGGCTTTAGTGGCGATTTCACCAAGGAAGCAACCTCGACAGTCAATCTCGCGGCCGCCGCCGACCGTCTATCAGAATGAGGAACTCCTGGTCTTGAGTTTTGACGGGTCGCCCAGCGTGAAGAAGAAGGTCGGATCCTATAGTGCCATACTGTGGAAGTTACCAGAATGGTCTATAGTCGCAGCCGCCACCGATTTCACGCCTGACATAACGGTCAACGAGGCAGAATATCGGGGTATACTTCTATGTCTTGATCTGCTGTCATCACAACAGAAAGGGCGAATCATCATATGTGGTGAATCCAACCTAGTGATAAGGCAGATCACCGGGGAGATCGACTGCAAGGCGCCACGGCTAAAGTTGCTAAATGATCGGGTGATGAAAGCGCTGAAAGACTACCCCAACCACGAGCTATTGGACGTGAAACGGGAATGGAACAGAAGCGCCGATCACCTGGCGACCCAAGCCATGAAAGACCAGACCGGGGCGACGATCACCGAGGAAGCCGTTTTACAGGAACTTATGGACATAAACAGGCTCCCGGAGGTGATCAAGCCCAAGGACAGCCCTGGTCAGGTGCATGTGATGGCCGCAACCAGATCGCGAGCTCGGAAGTCTCGCCGATCGTTCCCCAAGGAAAGGCTGAGTGAGTACGTTGTACAACTGCTAAGGGCGGAACGGATCCTCAAGGCGCAGGACGAAGAAGAGTGGATCGTCAACCTGAAGGCTTATCTGCGCGGTGAATTGTCCAAGATGACAAATGGTCAGGTGAAAGAGTGTGCCAAGATCACGGACATTTACGATGTGGATGAAAATGGATTGCTATATTACTGCCGCGACACTGATCAAGACAGTTCCGATAGAGATCGACTAAAGAAACTGGTGATCCCTTAGTTGCTTCAGCCGGATGTCCTTCATCACTACCATGTGAGTCTAGAAGGGGGACATCAAGGCATAGGCAGAGCATATCACAAGATCAGGGCCCACTTTCACTGGCGAGGACTTTTTCGAAGCGTGCAGAAATATGTGGGCTGTTGCACGGATTGCGAGACCGGAAAGGGCAGACCGATAATCAAGGGCCGATCGCCCGGAAATATCGAGGCTACCTACCCTTTCCAGGTGATAGCGATGGACCACATACCGTCACTGCCCAGATCGACACGCGGCAACACTGAGCTGCTGATCTGGGTCGACCTATTCACCGGTCTGGTGATTGCAAAGGCTAGTGCATCCCGATCTGCGGAGCAGATCGCCCAGAGTTACGAAGAATGCGTGTTTAGAAGGTTCGGCGCCAGCGAAGTTATCAGACACGATCGGGAACCCGGTTTTATGGCCGAGGTGTTCCGGTCGTTCAATAACATGCTAGGCCAGAAACAGAGTGCGACGATGGCATATCGTCCGCAAACGAACGGATCGGCTGAACGCATGGTTCAGACAATAAAAAGGGCGATCAAGATGTATGTGGCCGACCCAGACCAACGTGACTGGGATGAGTATGCAGAAAGACTGGTATTCGCACTCAACTCTTCAACCGATCGGGTCCGAGGAGAGACGCCTTTCTATCTGGCGTATGGATGGGACCCTCTATCGACACTTGAAGCGGCGATACCGATCGGCTGCACTTGGACCCGTGATCGCGATGCCCGCCGTTGGCGTATGCAGGTCCAGAAGCACTATCAACATGCGAAGGAAGTCGTCAACAAAAAGTTGCGTCAGGCCACACAAGATCGAGCAGATCGGAATAACGATCAGGTCCGACCTCACGGTATTGAACCAGGGGCGAGGGTCTGGTTATACCTCGATCGGGTCAAGGAAGGTTATGCAAGGAAGTTGGCGCATATGTGGCACGGTCCTTTCCGTGTAGCAGAGCTGATCGGTGAGCATGCTGCCCGTCTGATTACGATCGGCACGGATTATAAAGTTTTTCCGATCGTGCATGTGTCCAAATTGAAGCTGGTCAGAGAGTTCCCCGATCGGCCCAAAACACCCTGTCTGGTGGATGAAGCGGAGAGATTCGATTTTAATGAAGCTCTTCTGCCGGAGGACAGTTGGGAAGTTGGGGAAAAGGCCATAGGAGGAGGACGAATTCAAGGTGGAGAAGGAGCTAGATGTCCGATCGGTCAAGAAGACACGTTTCGGTCGTACCCACCGAGAATATCTGGTCCGGTGGAAAGATCATGATGAAGCAACTTGGATCGATGAACTTGATCTAAATTGTGGAGCACTGCTACGAGAGTTCGAGCGAGAACAAGTCAGTCGGAATCGCTTCGCAGTGATGCATACTCATGAAGATGCAGACCAAGACACGCAGTAGCACCGATCAGACCTATCGGTGTGAATATGTGTAAGGTCTGAATTATTGTGAACATATGATAAACTGTGATGAACTGGAGTAGTGGAGTGACGAACGTGATGATGATTTTCGCGATGTGAATGGAACTGTATATGATAACGTGCTGGTGCAAGTTTGGATAAAGTGATGAATTTTGGTCAAGTGACCTGGTGATCAAGAAGTTTGGAAGAATGATGACATATATTATGAATTACCTGGTCAGCTATTACCGTATCAAGATTCGCAATCACCCCACAGGCGACCGATAGTCAGCGCCGGGTGATCTACAATCTGGTCCTGGAACTGATTACGCCAAGGCTCCTTCCGATCCATCTGGATCAAGGCGTCCTTCAGGTCTGCAACTGGCTCGTCACAGCGGAAGCCGGGATACCAGATGCCATCCTAAGCTAACGCCCCGGAGCTCTCGATGCGACGCTTGGCCATGTGAAAAAACACTGGATATAAGAAAACGTCGAGGTCGCACTCGCGGGCCAACATCCCTTCCAGTACAAACTGGCATAAGATCAGCCAGGCCTCGCCCGCTCGACTCCGGCGCTGTTTCCGGAGCTTCCGATACAGGATCAAGTCTACTTCACGCAACTTCTGACCCGCGGGAATGACGAGGTAATGGGTGGATTCCCATATCGCTTGGCAGTGAGCTGCATTGAAAGTCCGAAGTCGATCCAAGAGCGAATCGACCCAAGGAGTTGACGCAAATATCGAGTCCAACTTGGCGCTGAGCAACACCTCCCATGGCCGATCTGCATATACCAGAGAGATCTGCGCTCCTGTAACCAGATCTGCTCGCCACGCAGATGGCTCAGGAGTCTTCGGAGCTGGAGGGAAGAGCCAAAAGTCGGGTCGGGACAGAAACCGGACGAGACCTTGTTTGGTCAGGGCTGACCGGTGCAATCTACCGATCTTCCCCGGTGACCACGGCATAACGGCGTCGAAAGTCCGCGATGGGAGAGGTCGATCTCCAATCGATATTCTCTTCAATCGGGCGTGACGGCGTAGTCCAGAAGTGCCAGGCTGGAAGGAAGGCGCCGATCCGGATGGTTCACGAGCCCGTGCAGTTTTGTTACTCTGGGAACTGATCGCCTGATCAGTCCCCGATGCAGACTTCATCGGAGCAGGACCTCAACACCGATCAGACCGGGACTTAGATAACGCGCTTAGTGTGAACTCAGAATCTCCCGATCCGCTGTCCGAGTCCCCTCCGGAGGAGACCTCTGTGTGCTGGGTACGAACAACACGGGGGCGCGAGGGCGAATGAGATTTGGCGATGTTAGAAGTGTCATTTGCAGCCGATCTTGGGCTTGAGAGATGCGCCGTCGTATTGGATTTCTTTTTGGGCACCTCCCGCTTCTCCTCCAATTCGGAGTCGCGAGCTATGCCCCGCGCCCTTGATCCACTCGACGCGTCCTTGCGTTTACGCTTGGAAGTTTTCGAAATCTTGGTGTGCCGAATTTTATCCAATGAGTGGCATTGTTCCCGACCCTGGTGTAGGTCGACCAGAACGGCCGATGCAGACCGGTCCGCGCTGGAGCTAATAGCCGGACGCCGGTACAGCAAGTCGGTCAGCTGTTTATGGAACTTCCTTACGGCAGCCCAACGGCGGTCTGACTCCTGGGTCCAAGTGTCCGATTGGCTCTGGAAAGACCAGACCTTATCGACCTGACCCTTGACCACGACCTGTATCTCGCTGATCTGCCGCTCTAGGTCACCATGTTGGATACGGAGTAGGGTCCGGTCGGACTGATCCTCCAACATCTGCCGGTTGACCAGCGCGAGCTGTTCCCGGAGGTGTGACCATTACGCTTCTAGGCGAGACAGATCATGCCGAGCGCCGATCATCCCGTCCAATATGGGGCGGAGCTGATCGCAGTGGTCACGCGACTGTCGAGCAGCCGCAAGCAAGGCGTCAACCGCTTGAGCGATGTCAGTGGGCAACCGATCTGCATACGAAGAGACGTTAGGGAAGTTCCAAGGTGAAAATCGGATCGATCGACTTAGCTCGCGCTGTTTGTTGGGCAAGCTGGGCCCGGAGATGTGCGTTCTCGATGAGAACATCTTTCAACTGCGCCGCCAAGGGGGTC
Source organism: Peronosclerospora sorghi (assembly GCA_026184515.1). NCBI lineage: Eukaryota > Oomycota > Peronosporomycetes > Peronosporales > Peronosporaceae > Peronosclerospora > Peronosclerospora sorghi. Next base: position 6,489,761 of record CM047584.1, on the reverse strand, counting down.
AAGGTGTCGACATCCTTCCGCAGCTGCAGGAACGATGAATTCTTGGTGGCCAGATCCGACTGAAGGTCGCAGATGGTCTTTCGAAGCTGATCAGGCCCGATCGGATCCCCATCCGGTCTGTCGGAACCTGGGGTGCTGCAAGAGCTTTCAGATCAGGTCGGTCGGCTAAGGGAATCGATGTGTGGTGACTGGGCGCACAGGGCAATTGCAGGATCAAGCGTCAAGATAAGTTACAAGCAGATCAGACGTACAAGGGGCGCATACCTGGTGAAGGCGGGGCCGAAGACCTGTCCATTGGTGGAATGTTGGTTGCCGTGAAGGTCAAGGAGGTCAACTGCTGGCGAAAGGGATAACTGGTGGTGAGATCGGGTCGCTACCGTTGCGCGGATGCGACCAGACTCAGGGGCGTCTGTGGCGAAGCGAAGGCAAAATTTTGGTCACCTTCTGTCAACGGCGTGCCGATCAGCTGGTCAGCGATCGGATTGGTGGAAACAAGGGGGGCTTTAAGCCTATCATGTGCAAGGAGTGTCAAGCACACGGATTTTGGTAAGTCACATGGCATTGCGTGTATTTTACATATTTTAGTGTTTGGTACATATTGGGACCGTAAGGTTAGTGGAAAAGAAGTAAATTGGTCTTTGATTGGAAAAGTGGCTAAGAGGTCCTAAGAGACTCTCTAAAAGTTTGGTTTTCTAAGTCGCCTTCGCACGTCGCGAAGTGTTTGGGGGCAGAGGGTCGAGTAATACCCTCCTGCCCATAATAACCGGCCGGGGCGCGTCGCAGACGCATTTGGCCCGCCGGAAGTCCTTCTACAGGAGTATCCATTGGCTGACTTCTCACAACTTTAAGTCACGTACGTTTGGAACGTACTAACAAGTGGATTGTTATTTATGTGGAGATATCGTTTGTGGAATTCACGAGCATATTGGATCTTTACGTGGTGTTGAAAGGGAGCGCTTTTTGCGCAGCAGCGAGCGTCGCCATTTTGGTTGTCAAGCGACTTTCAGGTGAAAAGGTGATGTATTGTACATAACTTTAGGTTAGGTACAAAACACTGTATATCTGCATACTATTAGTTTTAGGTGCATACTTAATTCTAATAATTCACTTCTGAATTGTTTTTCGACTTACGTGGTTATTACGAGTGGTTACCAAGCACGCAACTGTGTGTGCTTTGCTTGGATTGATTTTACGTGGATTATCTAGTACGCTGCAGTGGCAGCTGGAGTGATTATCACGAATTGGATTCTCGTGCTTTACGTTGGTTTGTTTGAGTTGCTGGTCCTTACGTTAAAGTCGCTAAAGGACGGTGGAGAATTGAATTACGTTACGTACTTGATTACTCACTGTTACGCTAATTGTTAGCCTTTCGTTTGTACTGGAATATTACGCAGCAGTACGTGGTACTCGGAACCTGCGTGCAAGAGTACGTGCAGACATATGGACGACGAAGATTTTCAACAGGTTATGAGCCCAAATGGGGGTAGTAACTCAACGGTTCGGACAGTCACTCCGGAAGAGATGATGCAGTTGTATGTGGGGTTGAGGAGTCGTTTTGACGATTTGGAGTCGTCGCTGATTAAGGGCGCGTCGGCAGGAACTACAGTGCCTGCGTCGAAGGGAGACACCAAGATGAGCTTGGCCTCCTTGGATGGTAGCGACGAAGAAAAGGAGGACGCTAACGCCGGAAGCACTGGTAAAGTGTGTTTCAAAAGTATTAGCAAGGCGGGGAAGGACGTGTTTACACGAGGTGGGGGCACGAACCCCGGTAACACCTACGTCCAGCCGCAGAAGGTGTTCACGCAACACCATGCAGCGAGTCAATTTCAGCGGGCGCGTTCGGCACCCATAAATATGCAACAGGCATATGCAGCGCCAGGAAACGCGCAGGCAGCGTACGCAGCGCCCGGTAACGTGCAGCAGGCCTATGTACCGCCTGTGAATGTGCACGCAAGGCACTATGGAATGCCGAGGCCACCGACGGCCAAGGAAAAGAAGTTGCAACTTCGGCCGTTCGACGGGACCGAAGCGTATAAAGGCCTTGGGTCTGGTTTTTTGGGGCTGGGGCACCAAGTATTTCCGGCAAATATCGATCGCCGAGGAGTGTTGCGGTTTCAGATGGACCGAAGATATCAAGGTCGAGTTGCTGGGCCACTAATTAGCTGGCCCAGCGGAAGCGTATTACGACCGGTTTGCCGAAATCTGGTGGCAAGAAGAGCCAGCATTATGGCACATAATGAACAAGATGCTAGCCGCATTTAGCGTGCGCATAACGCATGCAGAAGGAATGAAGCTGCTTGGTGCTCGCAAGGCACCAGGAAGAAGCTGGCCGGACCACTTCTTGTATCTGACAGCAGTGGCGGACGCTTTTGGGTCCAACTGTGATGCGATGGTGCTAGATAATATTATCTACCATGCCATGCCTGAGCTGTAAAGCGTGCTGATGTCCCGCTATAACCACCTGCGTACGGACTATCTGCGGCAAGCCGAAGAGATTTGCCAGTTTGCGCAGGCTGTTGAGTTCAACAACCGGCGTCAGAGAGGGCACGGGACCGGAACGGTCAACATGATTGTGGAGAAGCCTAAAAAGGCTCTACTAACTAAAAATCGCGGCTGATACGGGTGTGGTGAGCGGGGGCATCTCAAAAGAGATTTCCCAAAGAAGAAAAAGGTCCAGAAAGAGGATTACGCTTTGATGATCGCTGGTGATGAGATAGGACCCGGTCAAGATACGTGGATCTTCGACAGCGGCGCAAGTATACATCTGGCACCAGATATCACTTGTTTGTTCGACATAAAGACCGTCGATCGACAGTGCAACCAGGTGGATGGAAAGACATTTGTCCTAAACAAGAAGGGCACCATTTTATTCGTTTTATGCACGGAGACGTGGAGACTCGAGTGAAAATCAAGAACGTGTTTTACGTAGAAGGAGCCACTCGAAGCATTTTCTCGTATGGAGCTTTCGAAAAGGGCGGTTTCGTGATTGACTACGTGAATGGAGAAAGGACGCTGGTCAGACATGACACAAGCGCGCCGATTACCCGAGTCCGTGCAGTAAACAATGTGTTCACCGTGGATGGTGAAGTGGATCGTCTCAAGAACTTATAAAGAGATGATTATGTCGGTACAATACCCGATTGAGGACAATTACGTACCGGAAGATGACATTCAAAGTGGTTCCCTAATGCATTTTCACGTGCGAATGGGTCACCTGAACGAAACGATTCTCAAGTTGGCGCAGGATCCCGAATACGGAATTCGGATCACGGATGAGACGCGCAGGCACTGCGTCAACTGAGCCCAAGGGAAACAAACGAAGAATGACCAAGCAAAATAGGACAGCGGTAAAAACGCGCCTATAAACCGGATCGGTGGTGTGATTTGTTCCGACCTCAAAGGTCCCATCACACCAAAGGATCGGCTAGGCAACCGTTACTTAGTCAACTTTATTGACTTTAAAAGTAATTATACCAGGATATTTCTGGCGAAGAGCAAGGACGCGGCTGCAAAGAAATTCGAACACTTCTTGGCGTTTTTCGAAAGGACATTCGATTGCAAGATTCACGTTCTTAGAACTGATGGTGGAGCCGAGTACCGAAATGTGGATTATTTTTGTCGCAGTACCGGCATCGCTCGACAGATTAGAGAGGCCGGGAACCAAGCGAGCAACGGCAAGGCCGAACGCATGCATCGGACCGTAATGAATACGGCCCGGTGCATGTTGTTTGGAAGTGGCTTAAATCTATCGTTCTGGAGGGATGCGGCGGAATACGCAGCATATGTGCTGAACCGCACCCCAACAAGTGCGAATCCTAGACGGATGTCGCCAGTCGAATTGTTGACATGGAACAAGCCAAATTTGGGCGCCATTGTTACGTTTGGGTCACCATGTACGGTGTACAGGAACCCTGGCAAGAACACGCTGGCGCACCGCGCGCAAGTTGGCGTAATTATCGGTCGTAGTGAGGAGACAAAGAGATTTAAGGTCTACTTGAAGGCTGAGAGAAAGGTGACCGTGACGCAGCACGTGAAAAATGTTGACACGCTCACGGACGTTCAAAATCGCCAATTAAAGGTCAGAGATGACGAAGAGAGCAGTGCGGAGCTCACACCAAGAATTCGTGTCTCGTACAACAATGAATGCAAGTCGGATGGACCGCCAAGTGGCCAATAGTCAGAAGGAGCAACGCGGTCCGCAAGCGTCGAGCAGATGGAAAGGAAGAAAAAGGCGCGGAAACCACGTTGGACGAGGGACCGCCATGTACGCGCCAGTACGCCGAGCGCATGGCTCAGGCGGAAAGAAAAAAGAAAGTGACGATGACGCGAACTAAATCGGAGAAACCGTCAATATGATGATGGAGGGCGACCCTAGAAATTATCGGGATGCGATGGGTCGCCAGGACGCGGAAAAATGGGTTGACGCCATGGACCAAGAAATAAAGGTGTTGGAGGCAAACGACGTGTGGGAAATTGTGAATAAACCCCCAAATTCGAAGCCTTTGCACTCCAAGTGGGCGTATAAAATTAAGACGGATGCAAATGGACAAGTGGAACGGTACAAGGCAAGGTTAGTGGCCTGTGGAAACGAGCAGCGTTTTGGGGTGGATTACGAACTAACCTTTGCCGCCGTGATGGAAATGACCACTGTCCGGTTCATTTTGATGCTCGCTCGGAAGTACGGGCAATGCACGTGGATATCCCCAACGCTTACGTGAAAGCGTTGGAGGATGAACATGAAATTTATTTGTTCACCCCAAATGGAATGAAGATGGAACCTGAAAAGGCTAAAGAACTACAAGTTGAAACTTCGAGCGATGGGGTATTAAAACTGAAGAAGAGGCTTTACGGTTTAAAGCAGGCAGGGATACAATGGAACCGCCTCCTGCACTCCAAGTTACTAAACCAAGGTTACGAACAGAGCTTCACAGACGGTTGTCTGTATTTTAAGAAAGTTCGTGGTGAAACAGTGGTGGTTGGAGTTTACGTGGATGACCTTTTGGTCACGGGCACGAAGCAGGAACATGTAAAGAAAATTTCGAAGAATTAAAAGACCTGGAAATCAAGAATTTGGGTGAAGTAACAAAGGTTTTGGGCATGCGTGTGGAATACAAAGAAGATCAAGGTTACTTTCTGGATCAAGAGGTAATGATCAAGGACCTCCTCAAGACGTACGGCATGGAGGAGGCTAACGCAGTAAAAACGCCCATTGGGATGAGTTCGAGGACCAGAACCTGAAGGATCAAGATATGTTGCCAAGTAGCGGAAAGGATGGATCGCCGACGGTGAAGAATTTTCAGTCGTTAACTGGGAGTTTGTTGTGGATCGCGCGTTGTTCGAGGCCGGACATTGCGTTTGTAGTCCACAAGGCCACGCGCAGGGCACATGCGCCCTCGAAGTTGGACTGGATGACCGCAAAGAGGATCCTGCGCTTCCTAAAAGGCACGGCGGGTATGAAGCTACGGTTGGAGAATGGAGATAACGCTAAATCTAATAAGAATGATGAGGTTGGCGTTGATGGATATTGTTACGCTGATTTCGCGGGCTCGAAAGAGGATCGCAAGTCTACAAGTGGTGGAGTTTGTTTTGTGGAAGGGTTCATAGTGCACTGGATATGCAAGCGACAGTCTTGCGTCTCGCTATCGACAATGGAGGCAGAGGTTTACGCGGCTTCGATAGCTCTGTGCGAGCTCACAGGCTTCAAAGAGATGTCAAATGAAGTGGGTTTGAAGGTTGCATTGCCAATGAAGTTGGCTTGTGACAACCAAGCAGCTATCAAAACGCTGGAAGTAGATGGAAAGGCTTGCAAGACAAAGCACATGGACATTCGAGTGAAGTTTCTATTATCGAAGTTCAAGGATGGCATAATCAAGACAAGCTACCGACCCACCGACGAAAACCTTGCAGACATTTTTACCAATCCAATTAGTGCTGAGAAGCTGAGACGCGCGAAACAGGGTCTGGGACTGGTGGCGATTCTGATGGAATAATGGTTTTGCACCGAAAAGTCGAGAAGGAGTGCTGGAAGGGAGCGCTTTTTGCGCAGCAGCGAGCGTCACCATTTTGGTTGTCAAGCGACTTTCAGGTGAAAAGGTGATGTATTGT
>CM047584.1:6468813-6483256 GCA_026184515.1 Peronosclerospora sorghi | reverse complement strand
CCCCCCCCCGTAAGTTGGAAGGCTGGGCACGATGGTGGTCAGGTTCTTGACACAACCGTGTTCGATTTTGAACTTGACTCCACCACACATTTACTGACCAAACTAACCGTAATTTTCAAAGTTTCCCGGAACACACTGTTTGGGGCAGGTACTGGAGAGTCTTCCTCGACCGGAAGCTGTTCTCGCAACAAAAAACATGCATTGAGCTTCTTCAATAGACACAAGCCATGCCTGGACTTCTGAAGGCTGTCAAAAATAGCCTTGAGGACCACACCGTGGTCCATTCCAATCATCACTACGTTTTTCTCTATATTCATTTATTTTGTAACCACTAAGATCGAAACGAAACACAGTTAATTGAAAACCCAAAATCACTAACCCTCCGGAACTGAGGGGACTTCCACTCGTGATAACCACAAACTTAATGAAAAAACAAATCTTGTTGCGCCTATTCCCTTGGGCTCATAACCTGTAGGAACATATTAGGGTCAACGCAGTGTTATACTATCTAACCTCACATTTGCAGGCGCGTACCGTTGCTGGACGACCAATGTGCTACAGGTGATGATTCGAAAGAGTCTTAAACTCACTATGAAATTTAAACTTGAAATTTCGCCATATGTACCCATTTGCATCATGAATTTCCATTCATCGAAACTTCCAACATGGCTACACGTACATTCAACATGCACGTGAAAATCCAATCCGAATTTTGATCGTCCGAAAGTCGCCATGGATGCCGTAGCTTCTCGCAAAACACGAGCAGTCAAATATATAGTATGATGGCTAAAGCTCGAGACAAGCACGAAAGTGTTTTTTCTGCTAAGTTTTTTTTTCCGGTGGAAGAGTATTTTTGGCTGTTTTTTTTTCTCTTCAACGTGGCACCGCAACGGGATGAAATCGAGTAGTTCGAAGATGACTCCAGCTTGAATGTCCTTCCCTTCTCTCCACGTTTCGTGCTCGTTTCTGACTTCATGCTCATGTGTCACTCACGTGCTTGACTCTTTTTTTTTCTTCTTGTTGCAGGTCCCTCGAGCAACTTTACGAAATAACATGGCGAGAGTTTCCGCGATACGACATTAACCGCAGCCTCAGACGAGCTGAGCGCAAGTGGGCAAGTCAATCAAGAAGTAGCAGCAAAAGTCGATACACAGGTACTTTTCCTTCATGTTTCTTTCACTTAAAAAGCGTCTTGGTTGATTCTTTCCAGGTGTATCTCAAAGTGTGCTGCTCAAACCGTACGCGCTCGTATGCATGTATCATTCAACGGGTGATGCAAAAGCCTGCTCGAAGGTAACGAAAGCAGCAGCTACATGATCCAGTGCAACGCACGGCAGGTCCAACACTAACGATATAGCGTAATGACCTTGTGACCTCATCATGCGCATTCAAGCTACAAATCCGTGACTATATTGTGCGGAAACAGCTCTGGTGGATGTCTGTTTTGAATGTAGACGCTATATACCAAGATCCAAGCCCTGGTTTGAGAAAGCTCGAATCCTACAAGAGGAACGCACCTGGTTTTACGTCTTTACGTCAGGAGTCGAGTCAGGACGAGGGATTGTCCAACACACGCGTCGTTGTTGGCCATGGCTGGCAGGTGGCCGTCAACGGGACTTTGTGGTTGAGACCAATTGCACTCAACCGATCGTGCCCGTTATCAGTCGGCGACAGGTTTTAAACGGCTTTCCGTGTTACCCCGTTCCAAAGCGTCTAGAAGCGCTCGGAAACCTTGAGCGATGAGACTGAGGGCGTGACATTGCGAATGTGGACGCCAAGGAAACATTCCGTTTCAAACAGCCCGTACCGTAACCTACAAGCTCAACCACGAGCGGCTGCAAGAAGAGTACAAGCACAAGCTCGAGCGTCGATGAAAGCGACAAAAGCGTCTACAAGAGAAAGCACGAGCACGCAAACGTGAAGCGGAAGTGAGGAAGGACCTTGCACGAATAGCAAAAAACTGAGGGTGTTTGACCTCTGGAATTCTTTTTGGAGGATAAGCTCATGGCACGGAAAGAAAAAGCACGACGGCTGCAGGAGTATCTCCGGCGTCGATGGTTCCACGAAAATCTCACTCGTCAGCTAGAGATGGGACTCTCGCTTGAATGCGTGGCCATGCATGGCACGCAGGTTCGACTGCGCTCTGCGCTCAGCGGCTTCGACGGTCATGTCCCAGCCAAATCACCCGACCGTCTACGCTATCATGTGCATCCAAAACATGATGTCGACTATGTTTCCGTGTCTGTGCGACGAAACAAGTAGAGATAACCAGCACCAAACGGCGGCTCTTTGGACAGCGCCACTTTGTCGTCATTGAAGATAACCCACCGCTTCTCTTTCTTCACGTGGCAAACATAATGCCCCGAGTTGGTGTTTTTGCCCACATGGCTAATGAACCCGACAAGCGAATACTCGCCGACACTGTCGTTATCCAAACGCTTGGAATCATCTGACGCTGGACTTGCTGACTCACGTTCGTACTGCGCGACGGCACTGTCCAGATCATCCATGTGACTGAATAACCACTCGGCGGCCTGGTCAGGATTGTTCTGCGTCTGTTTCAGCGCACACGTGGCGTGAGCTTCCGTGAATCCCATGGCCATCAAGTTGGCCACGAGCTCCGTATTGACTGGTGACTCTTTTTGAGCTGTGGGGGCAGGAGGTGGGTCATTAAAGTCGGGATCTTCCATATGACGAAAGATCCATTCCATGGCCGCTTCTGCGTTGGCATTCCCCGTTGCAAGCGCTGCTCTCTTGCATCCATTTTCCGAAAAGCCCATGGCAACCAGCTGCGCTACAAGGCCATTGTCGGCTGCATCCGTCCCATCGCTTTCACTCGCAGTAGGCAGCTCTACTTCGCCATCCACAAGACCCGCCGAGAGAAAGCGCGTCAAGGACAAATGCTCGGGCACTTTGACATCGACTTCGAGTTTCTTGGGCGTCCAGTCGTCATCGACGTAAAAGCGTCGCATTTGTACGAGCAAGTAACGAGGGAACGTGCGAAAGCGAACGGTCTTTTGCGCTTGTCCTTTTACGCCAGTAGCGGGCGACAAAAAGTCTTCAATCAGTTCCGGAGCCAGCGTCTTGGCCACACACGCTTCGAACGGCACGGTCGGCACGACACGAGCTTCGACTTGATCGCTTGTTGCAGTCTCCCCCAGACGCTGGCGCTTTTGTTCAAGCACGTGGTACGCACTTACTTGTGACGCGTTCGTGGCTGCGTCAAGTGGAATCTGCACCTGAAGCATGAGCTCCTCCCGCGTCACGTATCTGACCTTTTGCGACGCCAGACACTGGACGCGGTCTTGGAGCTTGAATTTGAATAAGTTTTCCGTCGGGAGCTCTTGACTTGTCGCACGATCATCTGGCAGCAGCGGTCCGAGACGATTGGCACCCACCCGCTCCGCTCGAGTCATTACATCCAACAAATGCTGCAAATACTCGACTGCATCTTGCTGCTGTCCCGTCGAAAAGTCCGGGTGGCCTTTCCCCACCAGACTACGAAAAGTACTTGGACGTAACTCGACATTCTGGATCTCGTCTTCTTGTACCTCGTTTTCGTCATCTGTTTGCGTCAGAAAGTGTTTCTTGTATCGATCTGTCAGTGCTGCGTGTGCGAGTTTCGCAAACTGCGCAGCAAAATCATCCACTGGTACCGTCGAAGGCGTATCAGCGGTCGAGAAGATCACGTCTGTGGCTTTAAAATACCGTTCCTGAACCTCTGGCAATGCCAAGAGGAGCTGCACGACGGAATTCATGTAGCAACTGTTTCCTAGATTTTTAAACCCCAGGTAGCCTGCTCCCGAGATTGGCACGAGTTTCCTCCCTGCTTCCATCACAGCCTCAAACTCGTAGGATAAATTCAGTCCCACTTGCAATTCACTCATCGACTTGTCCGTCTTTCGTAGATTCTCGACCTGAATGCCAAAGTGGGCCAAGTGTTTGGCTAGATATGGATTCTGGACCATGTCATCTTCATCCCGTGCATAGCTGTAGACATCGCCTCCTTCTGCTGTAATCGTGCCGAGCTTGACGGCCAGTGGGAATCGCTCCCCCGTCTCTTGAAAGTGCGCCAAGGCCGCGCCACATCCGCCCGAGCCATCCCAATTCTGTCGGCCACATCCAATGTAGCCATCCGAGAGATTCAGCCAGAGATTGGCCTGCTTGTCACAAGTGGGCGCTTGACATTTCCATGTGGACGCGTTGGAGGAGATGGGAGTGGGCGACGGCACTTGTTCCAGATTTGCAGCGTACTTCGTGACCTGGAGTTCTTCTTGCCACGATGCCACTTGTTCAGTGACGGTGTTTCCTACATGATTCAAGATCGCTTCTGCTGCTTCTTTTAGTTTCAAAGGAAGATCGGGAGACTCGAGCGAGATGCGAACAAGCTCTTGTTGTTCGCGATCGAGTAATACAATCGCATGGGTCTTGAGTAGCTCAAATTTCTCGTCTCGATTCACTACAAAGCCTCCCTCGCCACCAATGGCGAGTTTCGTAGGCACGTGTTCAGTGCTCGACACCTCCAACGCTTTCGGTTTACGTTCATGTTGCTGATGGAGGTAAATGGCCGCACCAATGGCCGAAGACGTGGTGGCATCGGCCTGGCCCGTGCGATCGAAACGAAGCGATGGGGCGCCATACGAGAGAAACGTGCGTAAATTCGTGTAGAGACCGGTAGGAGAGAGAGCGGAGTCGAAGGAAAAAATGCACTCGTCACGGTACACGCAATCAGACGCACGAGCGAGGCGGACGTGGGAAGCCGCACGCTCCAGAAGATGTGTCATGGCTTTATCGTGTGATGGAATTGTGTTTTGAAGAGATAGATACGCTTGTAGAGAGACACAGCGATAAGAGCCGCGTCAATACTACAAATTGCGAAAGTAAGATCGAAAAAACTAAATTTCCCAAGTATTTTGTAACGAAAGGAGAAACGCGTGCCCAATGAACCCAAAAAGTGCAGGTGTGGGTGTTCTTGCTTAAACATTGTGATGAGCGAGGGGCGTGTCATGTTTTCGACCATGACATCCGTCGCGCGCCCACGCTTATAGAGTATCGCATGGCGTGCTGCTGGAGGGGGCCGCAGCTCCATCAATCAGCGTTATCGATACGAGAACGATCTCGTGAACTCGATTGCACTACACTGCATTAATGCACTCAACGCCGCAGTAACACGCAATAGGGAACGTGCATTTACCACTTTATTTCACCTTGGGTGGAACGCATCCCGCTTCGGTTACAACACGTAGAAACTCTAATGTGTTTACGTCTCTATACATTCCACATTGGTCGCAATTCTGTTTCACTTTGGCGTATCGTGAAATCGACTAAAGGAGTATGAACGGTATAAGAGCACATGGGAATCCTACAAACCGACGCACTTGATCAATTAAACTGATTACGTAGGTGGATTGTACGTGCTCGCTTCATGCACAGCTGTACCTGTGGCCAGCCCCGACACGTCAAAACATGTTACAAGCACGTCGGTATGCTCTCGTTCACGTCGCCAAACCACCTTAGACATCTTCACACTGCCCACGTTGGGTCTCCACATCCTCTCCACTCTTATCCGAGCCTACTCGATCGCTTGATGCGGCAACAGCTTCATTGCTGGACCGACACTCAGTGGTGGGCGACACCTGTTTGGTTTCATCTGGTGATGCTTCTCCACATGGCGTCAAATAATAAGTGGGACCCGTAGGCAAAAACGAAGTGGTCGTGTTGGTGCTTGGCTTGTCCGATGACTCGTTCGTGACAGTTGCGGGTTGATCAATTGACAAAGAAGCAATGGGCACAACGCCATGAGTTTGAGCAGCTTCCTCCACAATACGGTCTACCAAAAAATCACATTACGATTTAGTTTTGTAGAGAAAAATTTCTGCTCTTGAAGATCTTTCTACCTTCGTGCCACTTTGCTAGCAAATGCGCAACCATCTCCGACACATCCTGTAGCCTCTTGTGAATCACACGTGACGGAGTGTTTCTCAACTCGACAAGCAACGGTTGCATCTCTGAAACAGCCATGTTCATTTTGTGGTCGTTTGCTAGCGCTTCCTTCAGAATCAACCCAGAAACAGCTACACCAACGCCAACATGAAACTCAAATCCAGCTACAAACAATACGAACAAAGCCAAACCTGTGGATGCTGCTGGAGATTTAGCATCGACTTTGGACTCTAGCGTAGATCGTAGCGAAAATCCTAATAAAGATTGCAAAATTAATCTTAATGGCGTCTACAACATACGCGATAACTAGAATTGTTGAACCTGAATCCACTCCCATCGGATCAAACTCCGCCAGATTACGACTCGAGGACTCATAAGCTGCACATACGCAATAAGGGTAAACACAATGAATTGATTACGACGCGATTAAAAGAACAGGCCTACCTGATTCTTCTGTTCCGTGGTGGAGCTCGTGCTTCTGCGCATCTGGACCAAGTAAAAGTTCATCGGGCACGGAACTATTATTGGTGTAGCAATTATAAATTTCGTCACTGATGCGATGATTATGTTGCGAAATCTACGACAAGACGAATCAAAGCAGGAGGAATCAAACAACAGGCTACGCACTCGGTCGTAGCATTCTTTTTGTACCTGGTTGCGAACTCGAACGAGCCAACGCACTTTGGACGAGTCCCCTTCAACCATTTCAAACACCACATCGGCCGTAATGCGCGCGGAACAACCAGTGTATCGATTGTGTAAATGCGTTCTCACTCCATTCCCCCGGGACGGTTGAATACATCCATGCGTGCACCAATACGCCATGGTCGCGTATTTAAAATCCTCGGGTACGGGATATTTCTTAAACTTGTGCTTGTTATTCCAATACGTGGTCGTGGACGAGCTACGACGACGGTACATGGTCTTGGTACACTCCATGTAGCTATTCCAGGCATGAATGAACTCGTCCCATGTATTAAATGTCAAGGGCTCAAACGCCGGGACGTGAATTAACACAGAGCCACGCGATTTGGCCAGCTCTTCCCGCAGCTGAAAGTTTTTCGTCCGGCGCTTCTTCACGAGTGGTTCGTGCCCGGGCGAGCCATCGGATTCAAGAGGATGGACGTTATGAATGGGAGAGGGACTCGTGACTGTCATGAGCTTGCGTTGCTTGACTGGTGGTCGCTTCAGTTGCAGAATGTTGTTGGAAGCCGACAGGGTAAAAATTAGTCACAGTAGTAAAAAACAAGTTACAGTTTTAACTCGTAGACGCAAATTTCAAGAAATAGAACATAGTATACGCTGCGCCAAGTGCTGCAACAGCAGTTAAAACAACGTCAGGATAACAAGACGCACCAGATGAACGTGTATTGCATTGGCTAAACCTTATTCATCCATAGCAAACAGTGATGCACTTCTCTGTGGAAAAATGTGTTCGTCGTCACTCATATTCATAACTAGGTACCAATGCGTGCACGTTCCAACTACAAATAGCGTACTTATGCGTGAAATTCCACAAAGAAACCAAAGAGGACAGTGTAAAAGTAGTGATAAAACGTGACCAAGCTTTATATTCCACTTTAACTCCACTTATAATTCCACACAAACGAAACGAGACCGAAACTATTTCCACACTCCACGAGATGCACGACTTCCGGTCGAAGTTCAACCATACTAATCGCCACTGGTGTACTTGTCTACTTAGAATTAAAAAACGAAGTGGTTATATTAGTATTAAGATTAGGGACCGACTAGGTGCACACACCCCATTTCCTACGTGCACCCCCCTATTCCCCCTTCGCTACGTGCACACACACACCCATTCCCCCCCCTTCGCTACGTGCACACACCCACCCACTCCCCCCCCCAATCCCCGCACCCCAGCCCCACCACACAAAATATAAATATTGGATAGAAGCTCAATAGAAAAGCGTTCTCCAGAAACACAGCTCGCAGCCCTCAAAGCCGATCGCACGCTCCCAACGCACCCATCTGTGGCCCCCCAACGTATCCCACAAACATGTAAGCCCTACCATCGACTCTTATCCTTCCGTTGGCTAAAGCCGAAATGGCAATCAATGAATTCTCCCACAGCAAAGGGTATACAGTGGCACGTCTTCGTTCCAAAAAAAATAAATCTGGTTTAACCAAGAAAGTCTGGCTTCGTTGCGCGCATGCCGGCAAGTATCGTAATTGTAGAGAATACTTGACCGAGGAAACGCGGAAAAGGAAAACTTGTACTCGGCAATCTGGTTGTCCATCGCAAGCAACAATTCACCGACAGGTTCTGGTCAAGAGCAGTGACAGCAAAACGGCAGAGGTTGAGGTCGATGACGGGGCAGAGAATGTCCCATTGGGAGGAGAACAGGAGTGGAAGATTGTGATCGAAAACCCAGAACACAATCATGATGTGTCGAAGGACTTGTCCGCATACCCGAAATCTCACAAGCTTTCTGAGGCTAATCGACAGACAATAAAGGACATGACTAGTGCAGGAGCAGCGCCAAAGGTTGTTTTGGCATCGCTGAGGCAGAAGAAGACAGATTTGACATTGGTTCTCAAAGACATATATATGAAAAGGCACGATTGAGGAATAAGGATCTAGAGGGGCGCATGCCTCTGGAAGTACTCTTGGAGGACCTGCACAGTGCCCATATACCCCACGCTTACCTACCACCGTGATTTGGAAGGGAGAATCACGCACCTCATTTTCGCACCTCCTCCTGCCTTGGCACTTTTGCAAGGGAGTTTACGCATGTGGAGCTTATGGATTCAACGTATAAAACAAACAGGTGCGGTATTTTTGCAAACAAATACTTTGATCAGCGTCTGCCATCTTTTGTGTCACTGCTTCTAACAGCAAGTTCATTAGGTTCAGAATGCCGTTGTTACATGTTGTTGGAGTGACATCAACAAATATGACGTTCTCAATTTGTTTCAGCTTTTTGCGCACAGATATGGATGATGGTTATCAGTGGTCAATAGCGGAAATCAAGAAAGTTCTACCTGCAGCGCGGCTCCCAAAAGTGGTGGTCACTGACCGGGACCTTGCATTGATGGCTGCAATCCGCGTGAAGATGCCGGACGCCCATAACATTCTGTGCTCATGGCATATCAATAATAATGTCTTGTAAAACTTACGGAAGCACTTTGAATCAATGGAGAGTTGGCAGTTGTTCATGGAAGATTGGTGGAAGGTCGTGGGGTCACAAGATGAACCTTCTTTGAAAATATCTGGTGCCAATTACGTGAAAAATATCCGGTCAATGTCACTCAGTACCTTCAGCAAACGTGGATTGTGCATAAAGAACACTTCGTTCATGCATGGTTAAACAAAGTCCTGCACCTGGGGAACTTGGTGACATCGCGTGTTGAAGGAAAACATGCATATTTTATTTTTTTCTTTTTTTTGGATTTTAATTTTAAATGGACGTTTATTACGTGAAATACGTTTTTGAATAAAAATATTTTTTAATTTTTTTGTAGTTTTAGCCGGCCTAAAGTCTTGGATTAGCGTTTCCTTGGGCGACCTCAAGGATGTTTACCACAAGCTGACTTTGGCAATTGAACACCATGAGCGTGATATTCGTCGCCAGATTGCTTACTACCGAGCAAACACTCTATTGAGTCATAGAGCAGCAGTCTGAACCCTTGTCAACAGAAAAATCTCGAATTTCGCCTTGAAAAAGGTCCATGGCGAAGAAGAAAAAGCTAAACATCAGCAAAAGGCAACTCCATGCACTGGAGTGACTCAAGACAAGCTGGGGTTGCCTTGCTCCCATGTTATCCGCAAAATCTTGGCGACCCCGCCTGGAAAGCTCCCCTTGGATCTTTTCCATGGGCATTGGCACCTTACCAAGAATGTAGCAGATATTGAAGCTCTAATCTCCCCGCAAGCCCACATAGATGCTATTCTTCGACAAATTGAGACGCGGCATAGCCAACTTCCTCCGCATCAGCAGATAATTCTGCAGTCACAACTCGCTGTGCTTTCCCAGGAGCAACCCATCGAGCAAGTCCAGAACCCCGCAAGTGTTCGCACTCGTGGACGTCCAACAAAATCCGATAATATCACTCGTCGAGACCCTTCTGCATTTGAATTGGTAGAAGCAAAAGTGGACAAACTTATATCAAAAAACAAGCGCTGTGGACGTTGTCGCTTGCTTGGGCATAACATTCGAACAAGCCCCTCTTCGTAAGTTCAGTTAGAAGTGATTCAAAATATGAATGTTCCTAAATAAACGGCGCCAATTGAAATATTTTAGCTTCTAAACACAGATTGGCCGAGGACCTTGTGATTTGTGCACCACCAACTCTGAACGCGGATGCACTCAAGCCTTCACTGCAAGTGTGTCTGCAAAATGTAATCCATAGTGTGCCAGATGGTAACTGTGGTTACCGCTCAATTGCTTATTTCACTAAGGGGGACCAGGAAGCATATCACCTGGTACGGCAAGAACTTTTGGAGCACGTACTGGTCAACAAAGATTATCTGCTGTCAACAACTTGTTTGACCAGTAGTGAACTGATCGCTGCAACAACGCGACTTTCTCACAATAGAAAACCTGCACCCTTGCTCACTGGATGTAGGTGCCCGACGATGCCATCCTGGCTGCAACAGTGTATCAGCGCGAAGTTGTTCTCGTCACTGATACAATATATGGAAGTGCCACCTATCTTCCTGCAACAGGATCCACCATACGCCACCTGGATCCAGTAATCATATCCTTTGTTGATGGCAACCATTTTCAACCTGCTATCTGGAACGGTCACACCTTCCCTGATGTTGACCCAGGTAGCAAGCGTCAACATCAGCAAGCAGGAACTTGGTACACCTGGGCATCTCTTCTGCAGGCACCCATATTGCCTGGAAAGCTCAGTGCGAAAAGGTTGAGGACCAGAAGTGCATATACTTGACGTTATTAAATCAAACGGCAGTCGTCATTTTATCTGTATTGCTTGGGGCAAGCTAAGGGTTGGTGGGTTGGTGGGATATTGGGGGTGGGGATTGGTGTGACACACGGGAGAGGGGGGGAGAGGGGAGGTTGTTCATAGACCAAAAGTGCTTCTTTTGTGGTGGGCGGGGGGGGGGGGGGGGGGGGGGGGGGGGGGGGGGGGGCAGGTGTGCACAAGAGGAGGGGGGCATGGCAGTTGATCTTTGTGTAGGAAATGGTACAGTAAAGCTGCAAAAAGTAGTGCCCCTGAGAAGCAGCGGTTCTCACCTCCTCAGCCGCGCGTTTTCCAGTGGAAAAGAAAGGTTTCACAGCCTCTGTTGGCTGACAAAGTTGCTGGGATGGGGTGTGTGGTAGCCGCTGTGGTTCCAGTTTTTTTGTGTGCGGGGGGGGGGGGGGACGCAGCAAGGGGGGGGGAGGGGGGGTGCACGTAGCAAGGGAGGTAATGGGGGGGTGCACGTACCAAAGGGGGGAATGGGGGGGTGCACGTAGCAAAGGGGGGGGAATGGGGGGTGCAGGTGTGCACAAGAGGAGGGGGGCATGGCAGTTGATATAACAGGGTTACATTCTGTTTACATTTAGTATGTGTGGTGTACGTGAGTACACTACGGTTGGGGTCAGTATTGACCGGTCCGAAAGGTTTGTACCATTGGTTATTTTAACCAATCAGGGCAAGAGCCCTTGGTGGGGGCGTGGCAGCCAGCCACGTGTTAGTACACAGGTGGTGTACACTACATTTTAGCTAGTACGAATTTAGTAATTTCTACTTAGTATTACATATAGTTTACATTAGTTTAAATTAATTTAGGCTAATTACATATTAAATATACATTCAGTTTACATTTCACTCAAAGACTACAGGACGCTCGACCTCGACCGGTCGCGCGCGTAGTGAGTGTAGTAGCGTAAGGGAAGTTCTTCCCTTAGCTACCCCCTTATTAAGGGAGCCTTGTGTTAAGGCGTTAGCTTGTGCTAACTAGTAAACCAAAGTGGAATCTTGGCCCCGAGTAAGAGAGTTCTCTCTTACTAAGCCCTTTATAAGGGCGTATCGGCTAAGTGGCGGCACATCGCCGCTTTAGGAAAGTCTTCCTATGTGCTCTAGCCTCACCGTGCGTGTACGCACCGGCTACATCTGGTAGCACTTGTCGTCAATCCAACGCCTGGGTTGGTAGGCTACGAAATACTCTGCAAAGGATGAATCAGGACGATTGGGAAAGGTTAACCCTCGTCCACCACGAAGCCTTTAACAGGCTGTTATCCTTACTGGGTGACGAAGGCATGCAGTTTCTAGTGGAGCAGGGCCTTGAGGCAGTAAAGGCGAGGGTCAATGCTCTCATCGCCCATGAGGCGAGTTTTGGTGGAAGTCGTTCCACGGGGGTGCGTCCCCCATTGTCCTTTAAGATAAAGGAATTCACCGGTGAAAAAGGTGATAACCTTTATGTTTGGTTACGAGAGGTAGAAACCGCATTCGCCACAGCGAATGTGATCGCTGATCACTTGCAAGTGGGACTTGCACTGACCCATATTACGGGCAAATCCCGTACATGGGCGTCTACGTGTCCGGATGCGGTCACGGACGTGTTCACAACCTGGGAAGTCCTTAAGCAAAATCTTATGGATATGTACGCCACGCCTGATCTGGTTTTCCAGAATCAGCTGGCGTTTTTGAGGTGCCGTCAGGGCACTAGGGACTTGGAGACATATGTCCAAGAACTGGAGACCCTGCTGTCAGGGATGTACGCGAAAGCGTATTCGGACGATGTGTCCATCCCCGTCTTCATGGGAGGCCTGAAAGAAGGGTCAGCACGTTCGGAACTGTTCCGATGCCTATCCCAATCCGTGGGGGAGGCGTTAAAGATGGCGTTTAACGCCGAGAGGAACTTTCGTTCCTCTAAGGTGGGTCCTGAACCCATGGACCTGAGTCAGCTCGAAGCGGAAGAGAAGCCTCCCGCTAGGAGTCACTCTGACTCCTTTTTGAAGAGCTTCGAGGCGGAGCTCCTCGCAATACTGCAGCGGAATGGGCCGCTGAGATGCTTTCTGTGTGGAAGCACGGATCATCTGAGGAACAGATGTCCGCGAAACCCCCAGCGAGACTCTCGCTTTAAGGGGCCGAGGGTAGGTAAAAAGCCCTTGCCCAAGCCGTCGTTTCCCGACGGATCCCAGTAGGTGCGGGGCGCCCTACTGGGGTATCCCTCAGTGCTGTTAATCCACAAGGTAGGTGAAGACAGCACAAAGCTCCGAGGGAAACGGTGCTTTCTAGCACCGAGTTGGTGTACCAGCCCGGTATGCTGGTTGTCCTTGCGGACGTGAAAGGCTTTGATAAGCCTTGGAGAGTCTTGATAGACTCTGGAGCGTCTGACAATTATGTCAGACGGGCTTCTGTTATGAAGAGTCGGCTGTATGACGAGGCGCTAGAGTCACGTTCTCGTGACGTTGTCACGGTCCGTCTTGCGACGGGCGTACAGGTTTCTTTACCCAAGGTCTCGATTGACCTTAAGCTGAAGTTTGCAGACTTCGACAGCTTAGAACGTTGCCTAGTCCTGGATTTGGACTCGAAGTATATCCTCATTCTGGGCATCAAGTGGCTGGAACGCCACGAGCCATGGATAGACTGGAAGTCTGAGTCCATTGGCTCAACACACCCGCGGTCGGGTGAAGCATTGGCGAGTCATGAACCCACCTTTGCTCGATCTCAAACGCGATACTGTCGTGAGATGCCAGAGATTGGGATGTCTGAGATGATCAGTCCCAATGAGGTCAAGGAAGTGTTTCTTGACGAGCTGGATTCGGCGATTAATCCCCACTCCGAGATAGGCGAGACTGTTGAGTCGCCAGTGATAGAGGTGGATTCCTCTGAGGTTAAGCACGAGGCGCTTAGAGAAGATACCCGAAGTTCGTCTCTTCTGCAGGTCGGAATTGATTCTGACCACGCCGTGTTCGGCGAACAAGTTGTGACTCCAGTGGTAGGGGTAGAGACGCCCGTGGTTAAGCTCGAGGCGCTTCCAAGCGAAGATACCTGTAGTTCGTCTCTTTCGAACGTCGGAAATGATTCCGACCACGCCGTTATAGGTGAGACCGGCGAGTCACCGGTGGTAGAGGTAGATACCTCTGTGGATAGGCGCGAGGCGCTTCCAATAGATGGGGCAATTGACTCCCCCCATCTGGGTCCCGGGATGAGTCCCGAGGCCAGTATTCAGCAGTCCTATAGGATGCTGAATAGTGTGACAGGTGTTGTCACAGAAGGCGTAAGCCTTGAAAGGTTGCCTGGGGTAGGCGAACTGTTGTCGTTGGAGGAGATGTACTTCAACGAGTTTTAAACTGCTTTGAAAGCAGATGAAATCGACGAGGTTGTCGGAGTGCGTCCGGAAGATGAGTTGAACTCCTCATCCACTATGGGCGAGTCAGTTTTGATGCAAATCAAACAGGAATTGAATACCCGAAGCGGTCTCAAGATCCTTGCGGATCCTGAGGACTCATACCATTCCTTGTTAAAGGAATTCGGAGATGTCATTAGTGACAACCCGCCGATGGGGTTACCACCGGATCGG